>LOJH01000150.1:38940-79609 GCA_001685095.1 Ellobius talpinus | reverse complement strand
GCCAACAAGGAAATATGCTCTCTAGCCAGGTCTTGCTGACACACTTCAGACTTCTTGCTACCAGAACTGTGAGAGTCTGGGTTGCCATCATCTTGAAAGCCACCACATCTGTAGCACTGTGTTATAGCAACCCTATAAAAGCAGTGCAGCAATGACTCTGAGAAACACTATACATATGTTGCTCCCTGGTGCAATAACCAGGATGTGCCAGAGCCACACAAAAAAGAAATTCCCATTTAAATATGTTTACTACGCATTCTTGAACATGTTTTTAAATTCTAATATTTATATTATTTTCAAAGGACAATAATTCCCCACATACACATGGAGAATATACAAAATATACTCTCTCTTTCTCTCTCTCTCTCTCACACACACACACACACAGAGAGAATTAGAGAGATGGGTGAGTAATAAGATAAATGATGGATGGGGAGATGGTGGGGAGAGAGATTTTTCTCTTTGTTCCTAAATAAGGTTTGACAAAACTGTTTGGGTATTGAAAACATACATATAATATCCAAAGATGACTACTTTTAGTTTAACTTAATGAATACTTATTTAGCATTTTATGTGGGAGGAACTATACAGGGCTTTAAGCAGGAGTGGTTACAAGAAAATGAAAAAAACATAAAATTACAAAGTAATAATCATGTAACTTAAGAACAAAATATATTCAAGTGAAGTATATATAAACATAACAATTATAGTTATAGAGAAAGAAGGCATGGATTTGAGAAGAGGATATGGGTTGGGGGACACAGGAGGTTTTGGGGGTGGAGGAGGCGTGGGAATGATGAAATACATTGTACTCCTGTGAAATTCTAAAAACAAACCATAAAAATAATCTTAAAATTTATGGGAGTCTTCATGGAGAAAGCAGGCCTAACCATAGTGGATTTTATTTTTGAATGATGAGATAGAATTTAAGCACAGCTGTGTACTTCAATAAAAGGGACCATTCCAGGTGGGAAGCACTGCATGGACAAAGGCTCAGAAATAGGGACATGTTCATGGGAAAGCCAACGACTGTTTGACAAGAATATTGGGCTCTGTAGAGAAAAATGGGGTCACACCAGAAACAAAATCCCAGTTTTCTGTATGTCACAGATACGAAGTTGGCAGAGTCACGCTTTAGGGGGACTTAGTGGACAGGTATTTGATGAGTGCAGTGCTGGAGATCTTGTGTGAGCTCTGGATTCGCTTCTCCAGAAAGGGGCACACATGTGGTAAACATCGGATAGGAGGACCACATCTGGAGCATCACCAGAGCTTCCTTCCCTGGAAATTCCCTGGATGTGAAAAGGTTTGAGAGGTGCAGGAAACGGTTGTTTTGTGTTACTTCATTTCTCCATCTATGACCCGAATGGTAAATTACAGAGATGAAATGTCGGACCTCTTGAGGTTTATCAGAAAATATGAGCCATAATATGATGACCAATAGAGCTTAGAAAGTAGGTGTAGTCAAAGTCTCTCGTATTGGGACCAGGTGAAATGCAGTTCTTATTATTCCTTTTATTTTTGAGAATATAATATAGTTATGCCATTTTCCCTTCCACTTCTTCCTTCCAAGCCCTCCCATATATGCCTGCTTGCTCACTTTCAAACTGATGGCTTACTTTTTCATTAGGTGTTACATGTATACATGTACATGCATATATACATATATAACATGTATTCCTAAATATAACCTGCTCAGTCAGTATAATATTACTTGTATATATTTTCCCTGGGCTGACAATTTGTCACTGGACAAGCAGTGAATGCACCCTTCTTTGGGCAAGGCTTTAACAGGTGCCCAGCTCACTGGGATGAGCTCAACTCAAAGAATCCCTATTCTGGGGAGAGAGAGTGATAACAGTGAACTTTGCTTTTGACTTTCCATCACATGAAACATACAGAACGGAAGCTGGTACACATGTGTGTGCATGTGTGTGCGCGCGCATGTGTGTGTGCACAGGCACATGCACATACACACATACACACACAAAAGGGTCGTCTTAAAACTCCAAAATTTCACCAATTCTTCAATTCTCAAGTCATTCCTTATAGTTTGTACCAGTTTACATCAAGTTCAGCAACAAAATGGCAGGACTCCACTTACCCTGGAGAAAGATGTCTTCTTTAAATTAACCAGAGCATTTAAGAGGAACAGTGGTGTCATACAGTCCTGGTGCTAAAAAGCCTCCGATGGGTCCCAACAGGATAAGATAAACAGTCATTGTCCCTAACCTTAAAATGAGCGCCTGCTGTAGCAGCCAGAGCAGCGTCTGTTCCGTGTCTCTCTGAAAATGGTCCAGGGTTTTAGTCACATGTCAGTCAGTCTTTCCAGGAAGGATTCTGTGAAATGACAGTAATTGGCAAAGCTCTGGAACTGGCAGGGGCTGCTGCTTGTCAGAGTTTATGGAGGTCTGTCATCTTTTTGTTTAGCAAAACAGCTGCCATGGCTATTCTAAAGACTGTGATTGATTTCTGACAATCCAGTTCTCTTGTTCAGACATACCACACATTCATTCCTAGTTAGGAAAGTAATCTTTCGTGATCTAATATTAAACTGCCAAATCAATGTATTATGCTTGCTGATTATTGTTTAACAAGGGGGGATGGCATGCAGATTAATAAATGTTCTTAGACAAAGCTATCAGTCTTATTTTCCTGACATTTGAACCTGTCCACTGAATATTTATACAACAGGCCCGTGTACTATCTGTATGTTAGTGTTTGCTTTATCTACAAGTAAGCATTCACAATCTGTGCATAAGTAACTATTTTTTCCTTAGGCTTGGCAGTGTACATTTATTGCTCTGGACTCTCCCACTTCTCTGTTTCCTTCATCTTGTTCCTGCACACTCTCTTCTTTCAGTGAGTTCTTCCTTCTCCACTCTAGCTATGGGTTTGAGTAGAACTTCTCCATCAGGGAATTCTTCCTTCTTCCCAAAGTTGTCAATCCCATTGCATTGCCTCATCAGCAGGCCAATTGTCATCGTTTCTTCCTAGAGATGTTGAAGTGGCACTCAATTACCTAGGAGAGCCTTGACAGGGACATGCAGAGGCGGCCTCTCCTCTCTGATGCTGAAGCTAAGGATGGGACGCCAGAGAGGCTGGCAGCCAAACAGGCACAGGGAGAATACGGGAGAGGATGTGTGCCAGCCGCCTCCATTCTAAGAGCCACCCTAACAACAGCACTGACACATGAAGCAATTGAAATGTGACTCGTCCATTTTAAATTGCTCCATATATGTAAAGTAATACCAGAGTTCAAAGACAGTCTGAAAAGAAAAATGAAAAATAAGTCAGTAATGATTTTCATCATTAATATATTCCATATTTTGAATGCTCATCTATATAATAAGTATATTAAGTTAATTTTATCTTTTCCTTGTTTAAATCTTTTATAATGGCTCAAATTTGATATGAGTACATCATTTCCTCCTCTATTATCTCTACATACCCTTCCTTATACCCAACCTTGTTCTCTTTCTAATTCAGGGCCTATTTTTTCTTTAAGAAAGTACAGCCTGCTTAGTTCATACAATACAGTGGCATGTATATGTTTTCAGATCTGGGTATTCTATCACTTGCCATGCTTTGTATTTCATAGGAAAACTTGCACCAAAAATCCCGTTAGCTGCAGCCAGAATGGGGAAGTCATATCATCTCATTATCCCCAAGGGACTTCCATTGGCAAAGGACACAATCCTTTCCTCAAATAACCAAGCTAGCTTTGAGCATCTAGGGCAGAACAAAGCTTCATCCTTATCATCATTACCAACTATGTGGGGGTAGACATCAATGTCAAAGGCACACAGCTAGACTCCCTTAGAGTGACGTTTTTAAGAAGTTATCTCCATAGTGAGCTGGCACTTGAGAAGAAGGTTGGTCTCTGAAAACCTCATGCTTGCACTTCTGTATGCCCTTTCTCCCAGCCGACACAGTTGCAGAAGCTCCGAGGACCACGTTGGATGCTTTGTGTTGAGGACAGTCTTCTTAAGCTACGATGGATACATGAATTCCTATCCTGTTGAGCCTTTGTATGTTCTATTTGATAACACCTCCTAACCTGATATATCTTGTTAGACAGATCCTCTCAAAATCCTCTGAGGATCAAAAAGATATAGGACAAAGGAAATAGGAAGATACCAACCAGGTGGAACTAACTGAATCTGATGACCATCCTTGCCCTAGGGAAATGTCCACAGGAGTCACATGCTTCCTTATCTAGCAAGATGGGATAGTGTCTTTTCGTTGTTCTTCTTCCTTTCCTATATAATGATCCTTTTAAAATGGAACATTTTCATTAAACAGTGCAGATGTATGTTAAAAACTTGATTTCTAGATATAGCTATAATTTCTGGAAGATTTTAGAATTGTAACAGTAGATTGATTGTAACAGTAGATTGAGTAAGAGATGTCTAACCTTACCCAAGGACTCATTCAATTCCTTGAGGGCCCCATATAGGAAAAAACAGTAAAGGGAGGGGAATACTTTGCTGGTTCATGGACCTTCAAACACTGGTCATTAGACATTTAGAATCCGCCTTAGAAGCTCAAGTTCATCAAAGGGATTATATCTATATTAAAGATCTGTAAAGCCAGGCAGGATGACATAGATGGATCTCAAGATAGAGGCCATTCTGGCCTATATGATAAAACTGTCTCAAAACAAAACCAAAAATTACTCTGCAATGCTTTTTGATGGTGGCAAACTACAGAAGTGTGATTGTGGAGAGATGTAAGTTGTAGATCACATGCTGGAATCACACTACATTGGCTTAGTCCTTTTAATAGCCTCACTGTCTTTCTTTCTCTTCTATTCTAGCCAAGTAGAGTCTGCTCACCTCTACTTTGTTCTGTTTGTTGTTGTTGTTGTTGTTAATTTTTGTTTGTTTTTTGTTTATTTCTTTGGGGTTTTTTTTCAGATAAGATCATGTTTGCAGTGCTGGCTAGTCTGTAACTCAATATTTAATCATGTCAGCTTCAAAATTATAAGTAGACCTCATGCCTCGATCTCTTGCATGCTAAGATTATCTTTAATATATCCCTCAACCATCTCAGAACTGTTTTTATCCCTTTTAAGGACTGTACTTACATTAATATAGTCACCTTCCACTTGGCCTTGCCTCTTTCGGTGCCACCGCAGAATCATTATACTGAGGACCAAGTTTCCTATGCATGAACCATGAAACAATACAGACAAACCATTCCATCCAAAATCAGATTAAAGTAAATTCAAATAAAGATGAACCTAAACAAAACACACTGAAATCCAAAGATTAAAAAAATTGTTAAGGCCATGGGAAATACATATACAGTGTGCAGTCACATGTCTATAATTAGGATGAATCTAGAAGACAACGACACATCTTAAGAACAAAAAACAAAGGAGATATCGACCTGGAACTTGATAGGCAATGAAAATATCCTTTACAGGAAACAGATAAATAAGCTTGCTCTCATTCATAGGAGAACCAAGAGAACCCATTGCATGTCTACCTGTTCTAAAAGAACTGCTGAAGTTATTAAGCCTTAGCATAAAAAGAAAGAAATTGTTCCTTCAGGAATGACGCCAGAGTGTCAGAAATAGTGTAAGGGCAATAGTTAATAATAGACTGCATTTCTTAAAATATTTAAGACATTTTTGAGTAGGAAACTCATTATTTGGAGCATCATCAGTATATGGACAAGTAATAGATGCTACAATATACCCTACACTAGGTCAATAAATGCATGCTGTTAGGTGTTCAGTCTTTTACTAGAATGACAAAATATTAACTCTTTGTAAAGAAAGGTAAATTGTGTATTAAAATTTCCAGAACACTTTGGAATAAATGCAAAGAAAAGTAGTCTCAAAGAAATAGTTCCACTATGCTGGAATGTTCAAAATAAGTGAATAAACGAAACTCACCATCATTTAAAAGAATGTAGGACCTGAAGAGTAGAAAAAATACACAGCAAACAAAAAATTATTTTTAAATTGATGATTGATTTAAATTCATCTGTAACAATAATTATATTAAATATAAATGACATGTAGACACTAAATAAGAGGCAGAGACTGTTGTGTTGAGTATGTTTGTAAAAAGACTCAGTATAAGCTGGTATACACTATTTGTGGGAAATTTGCTTTAAATGTAACTATATGTATAGCTTCATAATAAAAATGATGAAAATATGATATACATAAAACTTAATCTATGTAAAAACTAATCAAGATAAAGAAAGCTAGAGTTATTTTGTTAATATCAGAATGCAGATTTCAGAATAAGATAACGGCAAATATAAATACAGTACATCCTAATAATGGAAGACTTTACCCATTAAAGTCGTAACCATCTCACAAGCCTACAGTCAACAGCAGTTACAAAGTATATGAAGAAAATACCAATGGAGCTTGCAGGAAAAATAGATCATTCCAAAATTCTTCTTCAAAACATCAGTGCTCACTCTCAGTATTTGATAAAACAAGTAGATGCAAAATTGCAAAGCATATGGGAGACACGAACACTATCAGCCAACCTGACTTAATTGACATTTAAAGGCTTCTTCAGCCAAAAACAGCAGAATACGCATTATCTTTAAAGTGCATATGAAATATTCAAAAGAACACATCCATAATACATAATACAAACCTTAACAGATTTAAAGTAAGTGAAGTCATGTAAAGTATGAAATGAAAATAAAAACTCATTACTGCAAAAATATTTTTGAAATCTCAAAATATTAAAAAAATTAACATATTTCTAAATAAGTCTGAAATAAAATAAGATGTCTCAAGGTAAATTTTAAAGTATTTGACCTGAATTTTAAAAAATGTGTTTCAAAATTGATAACTTATAGTTAAGGTTTTCCTCAAAAGAAATTTTAGGGCAATAAAAGACTATTTTAGAAAATGAAAAAAAATTCCAAACCAATCTTAGGGAATTCATAAAAGCCAACTAAATGTAAGCTTATAGAACAAAATCAATGATAAAGATAAAATTAAGAACCAATAAAATCTTTTAAAGAAGAATAATAAAGTAAATCAATACAAGCAAAAATTACTGTTTAACTTGCTAAAGCTCTTGAACTCTACACAGGCTAGCCAAGAAAAGGAGAGAAGCTGCAAATGCAGGATCGTAAGTAAGGAGGCATCTCTATGAACAAGGTATTAAGGGACTAGAAGATGGACGGCATGCCTATATATTTTTAACTTCGGTGAAATATAGCATTTTGTTTTTGTTGGGATTTTTGTTTGTTTGTTTGTTTGCTGGTTTGGTTTAAGACAAGGTGTCTCTACATAGTCCTGACTGTCCTGGACTCACTATGTAGACCATGCTGCCTTCAAACCCACAATGATACCTGCCTCTGCCTTGCAAATGATGGAATTGAAGGTGTGCGCCACCATGCCTGGTTGAAATACAGTATTTTCTTGAGAGTCTTAAGGTAGTCAAGGTTGCCTACCAGTGACTAACCTGGGAAGTCTTCTAGTTCTTAGATAACTGTGATGCATAGCTGTCTCCGTCACTGTTCCTTTGATGTGAAGACTCCATGACCACAGAAACTCTTAGAAGGGAGAACGGTTCATTGTGTCTGCCTTAGAGGTTCAGCGCTCTAGTCCATTATCAGCAACAGCATGGCAGGAAGCATGGCAGAGCACAGGCTGACTTGGTAGCTGAGAGTTCCACAACCAGATAAGCAGGCAGCAGGAAGAGAGAGATGGTGGGTCTGGCTTGAGCATTGAAAACCCCAAAGCCTAGTGACAAAGCCCAGTGATACAGTTCCTCCTACAAGGCCATTCTTATTCAAACCACCTTCATAGTTGACAAGATTCCAAGAAATAAATTTAAGCAATCAAATCCAGATTATTTTTCCTAAGGGTGGGTTCACTGACATTTAAAAAGAGAAATGGCCAATTCCACAGGGTCTCTTCTAGAAGATAACAGAGAAGTACTTCTCAGGTCATTTAATGGCAGCAACATGGCCCCTTCTTTACAACCCTGTGATCCTACTCCTGGGTCTCTACTCAAGGGATAAAAAAGGGGGTATATCAGTGCAAAACCTCTACACATGTGTATGGAATATCATTTTTAATCATTTAAACCAGAGAAAGCATTAGATGCCCTGCCATTGGGCAATAGACATAGAAGTCGTGCTGATTTCATATAATAGACTTAGAAATAAAAGGAAATGTACATGCAATAATGTGATGGACCGCAAACACATTGTACTGAGCAGAAATTCATGATTAAAAACAGATCTGTATGGGATGGCACCAACCTATAATCTTGTGATTCAGACGGCTGGATAGGAGAATGACAAGTTGAAGACCAGCGTGCATTACATAAGAGATACAGGGTAGACTGAGCTGTGTAAAGCCACCATGTCATAAATGACAAGAATGTGGGCATGTCTCATTGGAAAGAAAGAGGGGTGTGTGTAGAACAAAGTGGGCGGGAGGGAAAGAGAAACCTGGACTACAGGAACAGAGCATGGATCAGAGATGTCCAGTTCTCAAGAGAAAGAGAAAGATTGAAGTAGACTCTCTATAAAGTGTCACCACAGTCAAAAGGGGAGTGTGAGGCACACAAAAGAAAGACTGAGCTAGACCATAAAGAGTCATCGCAGTCAAAAGGGGAGTGTGGGGTGCACAAAAGAAAGACTGAGCTAGACCATAAAGCACTACCACAGTCAAAAAGAGAGATTGAGGTGAGGAAAGGCGCTAGCTAGAAAAACTGCATTTGATCCTCAGGTCCCACAAATTAGAAAGAGACAACTGACTCATCAGGTTGTCCCCTGAATCCACACAGAAGCTTAGAACATATGCACACACACACGATTAATTAATCAATAAATTAATTAATCAACTTATTAAAGTAATGAGTTTTATTTAAAAAATAATTATATAACCATTAGGAAGAGGCAATTTTATTAAATAAGGCCTCCAAATTAAAAATTGATGCTAAGAAAGAAGAATTAAGATTAACAAATCTGACTTCCTCATAACTAGGAATCTAATTTATCAAAGGACACCAACTGAGTAGTAAAAATGCCAGTCACAAACTGTGGAAGATATTTATAGGACTTACAGTGTCCTATATGATTATGATATGAAAATGATTATGATCTAGACCACATATTTTTTTAAGTTCTTCATAGCACAGTAAGTAAACAACAAGCAACCAATTAGAAATGAGCAAATATGTAGGTAAGCATCTCTAATTGGAAAAGAAGGCAAGTACCACATATTTCTCTGTGTGTAATACTGTGTACTATTTGCACATAGTCTATAAAAATATACCTATGCATCCGGGCAGTGTTGGTGCACACTTTTAATCTACAGAGCAAGTTCCAGGACAGGCTCCAAAGCTACAGCGAAACCCTGTCTCGCTGTATATATTTTATCATATATATATATATATATGATAAAAGCTGCAAGAGGAAACCTAAGAAATCAGTTAAATACTGGCATCTGTGTGTTCTCTCCCTCCTTCCCTCCTAGCCTCCCTACCCTGCTTATACCTCCCTTTTGTACATACACAAACATTCTCTCTCTGTCTCTCTCTCTCTGTCTCTGTCTTTCTCTGTCTCTCTCTCACACACACACATACACACACACACAAAGGCAATATGCTCCTTTTGTTGTTGAATGCATGCATTGATTTCATCTATGATTTATTTTTAACAGAAAGATTTCCTTTGCTTTCTATCACTACAGATTAAGGGGAAAGATTAGCTAGTAACAAATGAGTATGAGATTCTGTCTACACGATGGATTATTTATCTGAAATTGTTAAAAAAAACACCTTTCCGCTTTGTTTTTGAGTCAGTGTTGGAGCTAAGTATTCAGATTTAACTTTCCTTTTTTATTCTTTAAGTAGAAAAGAGATTCGTACCTTAAGGCAGAGCAAGTCAAAGGAGACATGTCATCGTTTTAATAAATGTTTATTGGGAAGTTGCCAGGGCTGTACTGTGAGCTTTCTGTTGAAGCATGGGAAGGTTTCACAGCACATCTGGGTAGTGGAAGAGTCCACAGCTGGACAAACTCCATCTCCAGGCACTGCTTGGTCATTCTACATCTATCCAAAAAAAGAACAATAATATCTTCAACTGGGTTGGCCATTTTTTAAATCTAGGGGAACTTTCTAAAGAGCCATGAAACTGAAGTGTGCTCGGGTCTGAAGTTTTCCTTGTTTGTGACTGAGATATTTTTGGGAGAGAAATATGCCATTATTCAGTTTTGACAATGATCCTGCTGTGCTCAGCTTTGCTTGTTGCTTTCACTGCTGAGGTTCACAGTGGTCATGTTTTCATTACCTGGATTTGAGTCTGAACTGAAACACTGCAGGCCAAGACTGCCATTCCAAATTGTGCCAACACAATGCCAAAGATGTCTGAACCCTTTCTGAACCTTCCTTGTTTGGTGCCACAAATGACCAGACACCTTGCTTCCAGACCTGAAGTAGCATTTACCTAGATCCCCTCACTCTTAACTTAACCCTTACAGTTTAAACAGTGAGGCTTAGCTACAAAGTACAAAAGCAATCTTGATGCCTCTAAAATGCCATTGGTCTGCTGAAGTTTATCTTCATGCTGTACTAATGGCTTAAACCATTCCAAATATTTATATGAACTACAAAATGCAAAATATATATCTAGATGCCTCGAAACAGAGAACAAAACACTATGGCTCATGAACCAAATTGGAACCCAGCGATGCACATTTGTTTGCAAATCGTCTACTGCCGCTCCCATGTCACAATAGCACAATTAAACAACTGCCAAGAGAGACAGAACACAACCACAAATCAGGGTTTGCCCCTCTCCCCTCGGGTTTTATGAACCTTTGCAGAAGAGGAGGCAGAAAGATTGTAACACCCAGAGCAGTGGAAGGAACCGAAAGAGTCTCCCAGACACAGCAGGACAGACACACAGAGGAACTCATGGAGACTGTGGCCATATGCACGCGACCTGCCCAGGCCTAAGCCAGATCAGGTCCCCGCACTGAGAAGGGAAAGTGGACACAAGTTCCCCTCCCTGACCTGAATCTATCTTCAGTTGGCAAACAGCTCGCACCAATGGAGGCTCACTGGATATACATACAACCCACACTGAAGTGCAGGCCCCATGCTCAGCAGCAGATGGCCAGCACAAAACAGGACTCACGTGTTTTGGGAGAATTTTTGTGGGCTTTTTTGCCCCCTGTACTTGTCTTGTGCTTAAATATTATTTTTTCCAATTTTGTGTTTTGGGGGTGTTTCTGTGTGGGTGTCTCTGCATGCATATATGCTTCTCTTGCTTTTGCTTTGTTTTTGTTTTTTGTTTTGTTTTTTTTTGTCCTCTCTGTTTGTTTTGTTTTATTCTGGCTTGCTTGTTTATTTGCCTGACTCTTCCCTAAAGAGAGAAAGAAAGAAAGCATGTAGAGTTGGATGGGTGGAGAGGTGGAGATCTAGGCAATGAGGGAAAGGAAACTGTGATCAGAATACACTGTATGCAAAAAAAATCTATTTTCAGTTTATAATTTTTTTTGTTTTTTGTTTTGTCTTCTGAGACAAGGTTTCTCTGTGTAGTTTTGGAGCCAGCCTGTCCTAGAAGTCACTCTGTAGACCAGGCTGGCCTGGAACTCACAGAGATTCACCTGCCTCTGCCTCCTGAGTGCTGAGGTTAAAGGGATATGCCACCACTGCCTGGCTATTTTCAATTTAAAAGGAAGGAAGAAAGAACGTTTGCCAAGACAATTTTATGTGAAATTGCTTTGTTTTCCTTTGTTTCTCAATAACGGGCTTGGGAATTAGAAAGCATTTCCCTGCTCTTTCATTCTCTGTGGAACACAGCCTTTTCACACGATTGTTGAAGCTCACAAGCTCAAACTGCTCTCACCTGCTAGAAGTCTGCATAATAAAGCACACACAAGGAATATATAATAATGACTACATACAATTCTGAATATGCAGAGTGTGTGATGATTCCAAAGGAGCCCACCCAACTAGCTTTCTTTCTCCCACACTTTCAATCACGTTTGGGATGAATTGGCACACTACAAATGATAGGCAAAGTTGTAGAATCCGACCTAACTTTAGCAATTAAGAGTTTGCTGTGTGTTTTATCCTCTGCCTGCTGCAGTTTCTTCCTATATCACCTGGAAATGATAATGATATGGTCATTGGGATGACTGGATTAAATTTCATTTAAAATGACTATATTCATGTAGCCTGTGGCCAGCACAAATCTTCACGCTCTGCCATCTCTCTTTCCAGATGGGAATTTAAAAGACCTCATAAGACCCAAGTGGTGATGCCACATGCCTTTAATCCCAGCACTCGGGAAGCAAGCTACAGAGAAACTGTCTCGAAAAACCAAAAAAAAAATAGACCTTGTGTTAATGGTTAATAACATCTAAAGAAAGAAGGTACTTTTGACTCACGCTTCAATCATTAAGGTTAAGAAATATTTTGCCACCTAGAAACAAGAGCAAAACTTCAATATGAGGGCTTTCATAAATCAAATTATTTAGAAACATAAGTGATGACATAAGTAATTTCTTGTTAATTTGAGCGAGTGAAATTTGTGGAACTGCAGATGTCTTATTCCTACTCAGGGCTCACTTGAAGCTTGGTGGATCCTGAATGGTGTGTGAACTCATTCGTACTACATGTATAGACATAAGCAATAGCTGATTTCACAAGCTCTGGAAGAATATTTGCTTTTAATAGAAATGAGCTCTTGCTTGGAAAATTGTCCTGAAAACCTATTACAGTGGTGAACTCATTGTCATTTATCTCCCTCGAGGTAATGGAGGTTATTTGGAGCACCGAGGTCAGTGACTCTGAGAACAGGTATTGTCTCATTTACATGGAGAAGATTCATTTTCATTTAGGCAAAATATAACAATATCTTGTAAGGCTTGTCATGTGCCTAGAATTTAATAATTGATGTGTCTGTGTACAAGGAAGATAAGTAAAAACAGAAAAACTTCACATGGCATTGCAGGAATCACAAAACCCTAAGGCTCTTGGATATCTATTAGTTCATTTCTTCATTTGGTTCTTTGTTAAGTTAACAAATGGTTATTTTAATTCTTTCTGTATGTTAGACGCCATAATCAATGCAGATACATGGAAGGAACATTACTTCACTTCTGAGAATCACAGCATCTCAGAGTGGGATAGAGGCCTACGGAAAAGTTTTTCCTTCTCTAGAGAGGACAAGCTATAAGCACACAGGAACTTGGTCTGCCAGTGCAAGTTAAGCTGTCCATGATGAGAATCTGTCCCTGAGCCTTGAGAGGATGGAAAGAATGCAAAGCAAGGGGTTTCTAGCACAGTGGAAATCATGAAATAATACTGGGGGGGCTGTTGTTCTCTATACCTGGAGTATGAAATGTTAAGCCTAGGGAGGAACTGAGGGTGCAAGCACATAAGAAAGCGAGAGGTTGGGCAGGGGCCAGGTCATGGTAGAGGTGGTCAAGCAAAGTCCTTGATTTTGTCTGAGGGCAGACAAAAATGCCTGAAGTACACTAGAGATGTTGCTCCAACAGCTCTCAGAGCAGTAAAGGAGGCCAAAAGCAAAGTCTCAGAAAGGCAGCAACTATGATAGTAGGCAAATGAAGCCATTCCCTAGGGCATGAGATGTATATATGGTGTGGAGCTAGACATGGATGGTGGGGGTGGGGAGCAGGAAAAAGATTACCCAGGAGTAAGAGTAATGGAGCACGGGGAAGGGCAGCACGTGGCTCTGAAGGAGGAGCAAGTCTCAGGTTGAGGCAGTTGCGAGAGTATCATTTATGGGCTGGAGGTACGTGGGAGCCCACATAAGCAGGTATGTTCCACCTTGACTCAAGGTCAGAGAGTTCAAGCCTACTCTTGCTCCTTCAAGGCTGTTGACAGGATATTTGACTTAAGGTGTGGCTACTAACAGGATTTCTTGACCTAGGGTGTGGTTACTCTGTGTTTTGGGTATTAAGATGGTAATTACTTTGTTTTTTGTATCATGAAAAAGAATCTTTTGCTTTCTTGCCCTCTTTTGGACTTGGGTATTTAAAGATCATAAGAAATAAATGCAGGTGGATTCAGTATTCACTGGATTGCCCTCCTGATTCTATTCTGTGTTTCTGCTTTTTTCTTTTGTATCTCTGTTCCTTCTGCCTAAAACTTTTAATCCCTACATCTTTACCCTGGAACGTGCAAACCCCATAGAGGCTGGACCCTGACAGAGGTATAGCTTAGAAGCTTATCTAGCATGCAAAAAAGCCCCATGTTTAGCCCCCAGTACCAAATAAACTGGTGTGTGCCTATAGTCCTGTCACGGGAGAGGTGAAGGCAGGAAGACTAGGTGTTCAAGGTCATTCTTTCTTAGCTACACAGCAAGTTTGGGACACGTGAGACCTTATCGAATTAAAAATAAATGAAAAGGTAAAGGAATAAAAATCACAAGATGATAACTTGAAGAAGAAAAGATTCATGGAAAGAGGATGTGGGATCACGCTGGAAGATGGATTTTCACCACTCTAGATTCTCTCAGCGGTGTGAGAACACAGAAATGGGCATCAAGAAAGAGGATCGAGGCTATCAGGTAACTGAAGTACTGTATCAATGAAAACACTCAAGGAAAATATAACGAAAGGAGAGAAAAGGAAGTAAGTCCTGAAAAGTTTCAGAAAGAAAACAACATGGACAATTAGCTGAAGAACTGTGTCTAGAACACCAGGTATGGTGTTAACATGCCTGTAGTTCCAGCATTTGGAGTCAAACTTTTGGGATTTCCCACAAGTTCAAAGCCAGCCTGATCTACATAATGAGTTTTAGGCAGGTTCAGGCAACATAGTGAGGCTAGGTCTCAAAAAGCAAGCAAGCAAACAAAAAATAGTATCTAGGGTACTACCACTGACTGTCTGGGGGAAGTTTTGTTTCTGGTTTGCTGTTCTTGCTTTGGGGGATAGGGTCTTATGATTTATCTTTGTCTGGCCTTGAACCTGTGATCTGGAGGAAGGATTTAATGACAGGTTAAGTATGTGTGGAGAGTTGAGAGTAGCTCCAAGAAACAAGAGAGCAAGAAATGACTTTGAGTAGAGGATGCAAAGGGACATAGTATGAGAGAGGGGTATTTTTTTAGGTAATAGAGGATATGTCAGTGAAGAGAGAGCTTGAAGGGTTAAAATAAATGCATCACACTGATCAGCTCAAATCCTCCTAAGCATGTAAGTTAACTTATTTTTATTAAAAAGGCATAGTTAATTTAAAACTCAATAATTTCAGGGTGGGATGAATTGTGGGTTGTTGTACCTGATGTTAAATAATCACACCGAATGTCTTCATATTTTTAACTTGAAGGTTTTGCCAAACACAAGTAGCATTCTAAAATTAAAAGAAATGAAGAGCCAGAAAGACGATCCAGTGCATAAAAGTGTTTGCTTTGCAAGCCTAATGACCTGCGTTCAATCCCCAGAATGCATGGTGGGAGGAGAGAACTTTCACATGTGCACCATGGCATGTGCAGGCTCCCACATACACACATCACAAACACACACACATACACAATTTCTTTTTAGTAAAAAATAGAAATAAAGGAATTGACAGTGTTGATTGGCCAGAGCATCTGAATGGTAGACATCCTCTGAGTTAAGAAGAGAGTGATCACATAGTTTGCTTTTTTTTTTTTCCTGGAGCCCATAAACTGGTTTTAGGTAACACAAGATCTAACATGATCTTGCTGAAGCATGACAAACTAGCTTTTGATTTAGAGTTACCCTTTAATGAGTGTGTTTAATGTGAGTGCTGATGCTTCCCTGTGAGGCCTCCAAGGAGTAATTCAACAAGCCAAAGACCTAAGCGAGAAGATGCTCAGGACATCTGCCTTGCATTCTCAGACACGCTGCTACTCCAGTCATGTCAGTGCTTAGCCCTCCCAGAGCAGAGACACCAACGCATGAAGACCAGGGCAAACTGCATAGCCAAAGTCCTGATTTATTTTATTTTCTGTTGCTGTAATAATATACACTGACCAAAAGCCATTTAAGGGTTTGTTTCAGCTTATGAATTGCAGTCCATCATTGAGGCCAATCATGGCAGGAACTCAAGACAGGAACCTGGAGGCAAGCAGCAAGGAAGAATACTGATTCCTGATTGGCTCACTGGTTCGTGTTCTATACCCCAGAACCACTTGTGTTGTGATGCTGCAACACACAGTAAACTGGGACCTCTTGTGCCAGTTAATTAAGATAGCCCAAGCAAGGTGTGGTAGTACATGCCTTTAATCCCAGAATTCTGAAGGCACAGGCAGACAGATCTCTATGTGGTCAGTGCTGGCACAGTCTACTTAGGAAGACACTGTCTTAAACAAAACAGAACAGAACAAGAAAGCCCCCACAGAGAGGCCCACAGGGCAAATTGGTCTAGACAATTTCTCAATAAAGACTTTCCTCTCAGATGGCTTTACACAATTAAAGCTGACCAGGACAGCTTCCCAGGAGCCAGACTTATCCAGGTAGTTTCAAGCCCTGGAGGGAAGATTCAGCATGGAATGAGTTACAGCTGGTGCAAAAGGGCGACAAGGAGAACCATGAAGGAAAGGCAGGAGCTGTAATTCCTAGAAATCAGGAAAAGGACAGAGGTGCAGCTGAACCACAAAGGAACAAGACAGAATAAACAAAGCCACTCAAACAGCAGGAAGCCCAACACTGGGGGTGAAGTCACTTTCTGGTATGGGCTCAATGCAACCACCTATAGCACAGTTGCAAGTCCATAAGAGGCAGAACAGATGTAGTAGGAAAAGGCACCTAAGATTTCTGGTGGAAATGCATTCAATGGTTGAATATTTAGTATGCATATATATTCACCCCGCAAAAAATAGATTTGCATATTGAATAATAGTCTCTATATTACTTAGTATTCTTTATGAACTTAATATTTTGGATAACACTTGTCTGCATCTCCTGATAAATTCTTCTAGTAAGTTTAAAACCAGTTCACCATAAATAATGGAATCTGTTCCTCATTTAAATTAGACTAAATATTTCTCTTCTTCTAAAATCTCTCTCTCTCTCTGTGTTATTTTTGACAGATTAGATCATGATTAGGATTCACAATTCACAGCCTAGTGACATTATTCTTTATGGCAGGCGAAAGAATGACTTTTTTTCAAGAAGAAAAACATAAATCTGGGTGAAGATCCTACTGTGCTTCCATCTAAATTTGATTAAATTCAATTTATTTTTTGTAAATTGAATTCAAGGATATGAGAAAAATATAAAAAAAATTCTTGACTGTTAAGGGTGGGTCTCGAGCAATAAGAAAACCAAATTAATGCACAGTTATATGTTTCTGGATGACATGAGGTGTGGATGTTTGGTATTTCAGAAGCTAGAAATGGAGAAACAACTTTTAAAGTGACATCTGGAGCCTCTGGGTCCCAGGGAAATGAATGGAAAGTATTTACATCTCTTTTTCTCAAAGTTTGATCATGAAAACAGAAGGAAAGTACAAAAGGTCTTTGCTAACCAATTCTGAGCATTTGGTGCTCCTGCAATAAATCATATCTCTAGGACATTTTTCTTATTCAAATTCTAAGAATTCAAGCATATGGAGAAAACCACTCTAATTAATGGAGAAAGTTAGAAAATCATGTGGTAGTGAGGGAAAGATGCGGGCTTGTGTCTGCTCACACATTCGCCTGTCTACGGTGATAAAGTGAGTAATATTCTATTAGGGCTACGTGCAGGGTTCTAATTCTCATGAAAGGTCACTCAGGTCATTTACAGTGCCAGCCTGTGTTGCTTGCTAGATTACTTGGACGAATTTCCAGCTTGTCAACCAGCCTTCTGTCCTTTCTCATTCAACTGCTACTGTGTGTGTCAATGAATAGCTCTGCTTGCTTCATTTTTTTCTTAGCACAAATGTTTGTTCTTTTCTCAATGTGTCTGGATGTTCTTCTCTTTAGTAAAGCCTAACCTTGTGGGATTCTAGGAACATCATTGGAACTGCTCCATTAATGGAGACCACAGAATTTTAAGAGCAAATGGGTCAACCAACGCGTATGAAGTTGATCTAGTGACTGATGCGGTGTTGAATGTGAGCCTTGCTTTGGAGCAAAGAGAAGAGAATATAAAAATATAAGCATGATAAAAATCAGTGGTAAGTTCATTCTCACAGAGCAAAAATACTAGAAAGTATTAAATCTGGATGTATAGCATGCAGCCAGCTATCACCAAGCAACACAGAGTGTTTGAAGTCAGCATGTTATCCGGGCCATTGTGCCATATTGTGCTGCTTTCAACCTAACTGGTAGGAAAACATTGGCTTTCTTGGATCTCAGAGAATTAGCTTCCACGTAGAGAAATCAGTCCTTTTGTAAACAAAAATGCCTGACCCTAGTAGATAGACTCAATTCTACTTTAAAACAACCCTCTTATTTGGTCTGATATTCAAAATGTAATTAGCTTCCAGAGCTGTGCTGTTTTCATTATAACTAACACAGTCAAGGAGCTCTTTTTCTGAAACTGTATGTGTGAGTGTGTATGTATGTATGTGTGTGACTATGATGTTTGTGGCTGTAGTGTGTATGGTATATGCACACGTGTGCATGCAGAGGAGGGCAGGGTTCTTCTTAGATCACTCTCTCATCTTCCTCCCTTCAGACAGGGTCTCTCACTGAACCTAGAGCTAGGCTAGCAGCAAGCAAGCCCCAGGGACCCTTTGTCTCACCTCTCATCCCTTGGATTACAGTTGTATATTTGACCATCTCACTAGCCTCTAGAGTTGCTTTTAAAAGTTTACATTATCATCAGTCAGCTGAAAATATTCTTGGCAATGAGGCAGTTTCTAATCACACCAACTATTGATACAGAAACCTCCTGAGACGAAGGAGCGGGACTGCCACATTTTAAAGGCACAAGGTTTGCGAATGACATCAAGGCCAGCACCCTCTTTTTATTTTGGTTTTAATATTGACAAGTCATTTACGTGTGTGGTAGTTTCCAGCTGACATAGCCACTGCTTGCCCGTGGTCTCATCTGTGCCTCCCAGCGACCCAGTTTAAGAAGTGCACAATCTGAACAAGTTCACAAGCTGGGAATGGAAAACCTCTGCACATGGCCACATTGCTACTCCTGATCTCATTGTCACCCCCCCTTCTTCCGATAGGTAACCAGAGAGAGCTGGCTGAAGCCAGGGAGCCAGCTAAGCTGTGCTAGGCATCACAGAAGTCCCTGAAGTCATTGGAGTGCATTGCACTATGTCCAGTTTTAACAGATGGATACACTGAGGGACATCAAATATGAAATGTCACACCTGGACACCCTTTTGCTTCCTCTTCGCAATGGCCAGAGTCCTCGGCCCCTCACGGTGCTGTTTCTCTGCTCCATTGCTCACTTTCACTTGCAGAGGCTTCAGGCAAAACTCTCCCTGTGAGAGACCTCTTGGAGCACACGGGGTCACAGCCTGGCTTTCTAGATGCCCTCTTTTGCTGACAGTTCTGCAGTTCAGAAAACGATCCCCAGTGACAAGATGGGGGTGGGGAAATGAGACGGAGTGGGGTTGGGGGCTTCATATGGCAAGACAGCAACAAGGACCTGAGGTGATGGGGTGGGGGGGTCAGAAAGGCATAGGAAGTCCTGAGGCAGAGCAGGGAATTGTGATAAGTGAGCCTTCGTGACTTCTAACACTTTGGACTGTGCGTCGTCCCTGCTTGTGCGGCGTTTTACTGATAATGTGTGTCCCTGTAGGGTCCCAGCTCCTGATAAATGACAAGAGCACAAAGAGCAAAAGGGACCCATTGGGTTTAATGGGTTTAATTCTGCAGTTCATCTACTGCACGTAGACGCCACGCAGGAACGCTGAAAGCCGTGAGTGGGAGTGTGAATACAAGAAATGAAGAAAAATTGACACCCATGCTCAACAATTCCATTCTCAACAGCCAGGAAGGCGGCTGAAAAGAACACAAAGCTCTGCTTTACCATCACCCTATTTTCTTCAAACATGCAATCGTATAACTAGTTCACATGGCTGTACTATTCTAGAAGTAACGCTGGCCACACTGGGCTTGACTCTTTACATAAATGTACCGCCCTGCACTCATGGGGCACAGAACTTGGGAAGAGGAAATGACACCCTTAAATTAAGAAGCCTCTGGAAATGTGTTCCTTCCCAGAACTTATTAGGTAACCCACCAACAGAAACATGATTGTGCCTATTTCCCTTCTGTGACAAGATGCAAAAGTCACCCCAGGACTCCCCGTCTCTAAGCAGGGAACATGGTAAAATCTCTGTGCTAAAGAACTAATCTACGCAGAACAAAATAAAGGCATTCCTGGTGAACAGTACTTTTATACAAAGGTTGTCAATCAATTTTCAGAAAGCGTGTGGTACATGAATGCATCAGGAAAGGTTATTAGAAAGAAAGCTTCATAAAATCTTTTATGAATACAGACATTTTCTGTTGGCATAAAGGCCTTCGTTTTCTGTTTTGAAATTCTCTCTAGTCTGACTTTCTTTCTTTAGTTTTCTAATAGGAAAGTGTGTTTGCCACTTCATGATGCTATTTTTATAATAAGTAATCCTTAAGGACCAAGAATTGTCTGATTTAATTATAGGTACTTCCCTGAAGCTACAGGGGATGATTGCATCATTGCTGGGGCATGGGCAGGAGGGCAGCTCTCTGGGCCTTGGTCCCTGCGCCTTGTGTCACAATGTAGTACTAAGGTGTGACTGCAGAGGTGACACACAAGCATATGGATGAATTCTCTACAGCTCTTCTCATTGCTCTACATCAGGATGCATGAAGTCAACGCACTGGTTTCTCTTCACATCTAAGAGCGGGGCAATGTGTCGAAGTGGAGGGCTCTGGTATGAGATCTCTGGGATCTGTTGGTCAATCCACTTGGAAGATGTGAACCTAGGACAGGTTGAACTCATCATCTCTGAGCCTTGGTTTCTCACATTGAAAATGAAGCAAACTGAGCCAGGAATACTGGCATACACTTGCAATTCTAGCAATTGGAAGGCTGAAGCAGGAAGATGGAAATTTTGAAGCCAGCCTGGGTTACACAGCAAGACCTTGTCTCAAAAAAAAAATAGTCAAGGAGTGAAGAAAATAAGGAAAGAGAGAGGGAACAAGGAATGAAAGAAAGGAGGTAAGGAAGGAAAAACGAAAGGCAGGAAGGAAGGCAGATGAGCTAATAACGCTACTTAATTTGAATGCTGTACGCATTGAATGAAATTATGCTCATAATTCCAGCCCTAATGGACCCTCTAGTTGCACCTGGGTTATAACAGGTAGAATAATAGCCCCCAAAGATGCCCATATCTGACAGAATTTGAGTATTAGTTCTCTCTCTCAAAACTCAGATCTAATTTAATGTTCAATTGCCATATTAAGGAAGAGAAAAACTTAATCCAAACATGGTGCTTGTGCATGGGAGCTAGCTAGGATAGGCAAAATCATTCACACAGAACCCCCGTAATTGAATACTCACGACTTCTTATGAGGAGGGAGGGAGATCCAAGAAGACACAGACACAAAATTCATTGTCCTCGCTGTAAGTTTCTTCGCATTTCCTCAGGCCATGGGCCCGAACTATGGCCCAATATAAACCACTTTTGGCTTTGATCAACCCAGTCTGTGGTACTGCATTCTCAGCAACAAAATGCAGACTAATACACCGTCTCGACTCTTGTGTCCTGTGGATATTTTACCTCACATAGAAAATAGACGTTGCAGCTCTGGTTACTTTAGTGCTGTTGTGATGAGGACATCTTCCTGGATTATTAGGGTGAGTCCATCATAGTCACAAAGGCTTGATAAGAAGGACAGATGAGACGGAGGGGAGAAGAATGTGAAGATGTCATTTTGCTCGCCTTAAATATAGAGAAACAAGGCAAAGGCCCCCAAAGAGTGACAAGGCATGAGAAGCAGACTCCCTTCGAGAGACTGAAGAAGGAATGCAGCCCTGCTGGTCCTTCAGAAGTCACTTCTGATTTCCAAAGCCAGAAGAGAATAGGTTTCTGTGATTTTAAGCTCCCAGGTTATGCGACTTGTCACAGCAGCCACTGGCCACTGATGGACTGTACTTTGCTGTTCCGCTCCTGTTGGTGCCGCTCAACAGAGGGCTGTGCTGTCCTGATGAGACCAGCACATTTAGGAGACAGAGCTCATCGTAGTTCTTTGTTCTGAGAAGTGCCTGGCACACAGTAGGTGCTCAAATGATGTCTGAGATGCATAATGAATCCAGCAAAATTCTGCTTTTCTATGATTGTCGCACACCATGCCTGCCTGGAACAAGCCGCAGGGCAAAGGCTACATCACAAATACCTTCCAGGCGCAGCTGAGGTACTGCTCTCCTCTGCCCTTGAGGTGAAAGGGAAAAAGCATTGTTTGCTTATCCAAGGATAACAGGCAATATCATTTACTCACCATGGAATGATGAAAAATGATACACTGTGGGGTGTCTCAACGATGTCTAAGCTGTAAAAATGCATTCTTTCTTTTTCAAAGATCAAGGATGCTATCTTCTCACCCCATTTATACAGAGCCTCCATCAGGACCTTCATGTCCACAAATAGCATTTTCGATATAACATATCCTTAGGACTAAGAGATTAGCATTCCTATTTCTGGTAGCAGGCAAGTGTTAACTGTAGAGCTGGGAATTCATGGACAGCTTCCATTCGTATTTCTGGGGCTTCCTGTTTCTTTAGATGGGGCTCTGTTGCCTCTGCTAAATTCTCACCAGCTTCCCCATTACCTGACTGCAAGACCTTCATTTTGGCCTACTCTCACAGTTATGTCAATGTACGATCACTAATACGTGGATTTTTTTTGTTTTTGTTTTTACTTTATCCCTATTGCTTGGAGTGTCCCAGGATTATTGCTCATTAGCCAATTCACTCGTTGTATTGTTACTGCTTTCACCGGAAGAGCTGACTGCTCTAATCGACGGGGCAGATTATTCCTGGAATTTGCTGACACTAATCTCAGCAGTGGAGGAGACCAAAGCCGTCTACATCAACTGCTGGCCTCCCACTTTGATTCCCTAATCTATTCATTGGCCTGTTAATTCATTAAAAGGTTGCTAAGCACCTGCCATCTGCTTGGTCCAGGGGATACATAGTCAGACATGAATCTGACAGTCCAGAAAGAGATAAAGACAACAAACGGTGAGCACACTGAGCCTACAAGAGAGAAAAACAGGAATCTAACAGAAAGGATAATCTCTTAGAGTTCAGCAGTTATCTAATTAGCAGCTACTTTGTACAAGAGGTGTTTTATTAGATGCAAGGATTTTGACAGAGAGTAAGACTAAGTGTTCCCAAACTTCTAGAATGTATGCTCCCTTAGGGGACTGGGAAGCAACAAACAAACATTGTATCAAAAGCTCTGATGAAGAAAAGACAGAATGAAAGAGATGGTGCATGGTGGTAACAGAAAGTCATCCAGGGAGATCCTCGCTGCACTGGCCTCTTCCCAGTCTTATTGGGAAGCAGAAATGCCCCTAAATGTTCAGGTAATTCATAGTCATCTGGAATCCAGCTCCAGGGCATCTAATATCCTCTTCTAGCCTCCACCAGCACCTACACACATAGGTATACACACACACTCACACACACACACACAGACTCACATGCACATACATAAATAAAAATAAAAGGGCAATAAAATATATCTTTTAAAAACTAAACAGCTATCAGACAAGAGAAGAAAAGTTACTTTCGAGAAAAAATTAAGAGTGAAATCTGAGTGGTAAAATGAGAGATAAAATATTTCCTAATCTCTTGAGAAACTGCTCCCAAGATAAATTTGAAGGTGACCAAGTGTGGAGTCCCAGGCAAAAGAATCCTGTGATGAATGAATGAGAGGTATGTTTGGGTAGACATGTAGACATAGCAGATGTTTGTTGAACTCTTCTTTCATAAATGTCTGTAGGTGGATGTAGTGTGAATCCATGAGAGTCTGGCATAAATAAGGTCCCAAGAATTTATTTAGGTATAAAATAGGGCTAAACTTATAAGTTTATAAGTTGTCATACAGGCAGACAAGACCACACCTTTGGGCTTGTTGCCCCAAAAGTCGTTGACTAAATGGATCAAAATCCCAGAACAGGTAAAGCCATAGAAACAGGAACCTGTGGACTTTGACTACTGCTCATCTTTAGGGAGCTGGAATCTACATCTAAGTGCCTGACCCTTTAGCCAGTTATGTTTATGCTTCCAAATCCAGGACAGACACCATCTCTCATTTATGCCCTTCTCTGAGAAATGCCTTGCCAATCAAAAAAGATGGATCGCTTCCTCCTGTGCTCTGTATTCCTATGAACCTGTAGCTGTAATCCTACATCACAAAATTGTAGTTATTCGATGATTTGCCCCCTTGAAACAGCTAAGGCTTATTCAGGCCTTATTCCCCACCCTTTTCCAGCTCTTCACAACCTTTCTTCATGATAAGAAAGACCTGGAGGCATTTATTAAGTATCTGGACCATCCTTACTCTCTCTGCAGATTGACTGTGTTGTTTTGGGTTACATCTTTCTAATCTGTTGTCCCAATAGGTATCCCAGGTGATCTTTATCAGAAAAAAAGGAAACATCTGTACATAGTTCATCCAAAAAAAGTAACTGAGTATAAAAACTTAGAGATGAATGAAGCCTTCTCATGCAAATTAATGATCCAATAACTACAGTAGTCCAGAACTCCATGGCTCCCAATGTTGATGACATTAAGAAAATGTAAATATAATGAGTCATTGCACTTCCTAGGGTACAAGCAGGATAAATAAGTTGAGAGTTGCTGCTGATAATGTTGTCTAAACACTTTGGGTATACATTAAGCCATGCTTTCACCTACATAATTTTTCCTTGCAGGGAATATTTGGCAGTGTCCGAAGACATTAGTTATAAAATCTATAGAATAGAAGCCGAGATGCTAGTATACATTCTACAGGGTCAGTCATCCTCAAAGAAAGGCTATCTGTCCCCAAATGTCTGTCTTCCTGTGTTGAAGAAGCTTATCTGGAAGCTTTTAGCAATTCCAATACAGGGGCCACTCCCCATACCAATTGCCTAAGAGCATCCGCAAAAGAGAGAACTAGGTGTCAGTATTCTATAAAGCTCCCAGAGAGGTCAGTTTGCACCCAGGCCTGAGAAGCATCATAGTCATATATGATACTAGGAAAGGATGGAGGTTCTAGAACTTGGTGTTAGGTTGAGGTTTGCGACATGCTCACTGGGAAATAAGTCATCTAGCCTCCAAGTTTCTGTTACTTCACCTGTAAAATAGAATAACGCCAACATCAGAGGGTTACTATAGGGATTAAAAGGATAATCCAAGTGTCGGTATTTTGTAACTATAAAAATATAAGGTATCATTACTGCTCCCTGTTTGGGCAGTGTTCCAGGTAGCAGAACTGGGTAGGTAACTTGTGCAACATCACAAATAAGTTCCAGCCTGTAAATTTGCCTTTGCATTTTTTTTTACCTAAAATACATTGTGCATGTGCCAAAGAAATGAGAAAGCATGCACACTTATATGTACTTTCGAATGTATGGAATAGTCTTCTCCTCCCTCTCCCCGTTTGTTCTGTTTGATATCCTTAAATTCATATAAGGTTTAATAAAGCAATTCCTGTGGCTTTTGGAAAAAAATATTTCCTTCATGTTCAGTCCTCCAATGAGAAGTCTAACAGCAGTGCACTCTTGGAATAGAGCCACTAATGATTTTGTATAGCTGAAGTTGAAATTAGCAGGAGGAGAAGCTGGGGCCAGTGAGAAGGCTCAGAGGGTAAAGGGTAACTGCCACCATGCCTGATAATTTAAATCCAGTCCAATATGGTGGGAGGGGAGAAGTGAATCCTTCAGGTTGTCCTAAACATGTACTTGTCCCCCTTCCCAAATAAGGGAAAATTGTTTTAAAAATTAAAAATGTAAAAATAAAAGAGGCACCCAAATGGTGTAGCATGGAACATGGGTTCAGATTAACGGGTTAAGACTAAGCATCATTTAACATGGTATTTCGAAAGAATGTGGTCCATGAAACAGCAGCATCCACATCAATCAGGTTGTTGTTACAAATGCAGAATCTGAGGATCTATCCGACACTCCAAGTTCAGATTTTAATAATTTAATAAGCTCCCATAGTGAATCGTAGGCACATTAAGTTGACAAAGCATTATGCTAGCAAATCCTACATGGAAAATTAGACAGTTCTCCCAAACATCAAATATGCACTGGTCCTCCAAATCCATGCTGCCTTAATTCCTTGCATTTCTCAAATGGAGTCAGACGGCTGCCAAATGCATACAGAGAAAGGCCATCGTTTAGTAATTGGGCTGTGAGGTGTCATTGTAGGTTGTCAGGTAAAGATCTGAAGGATTTCCTTCATGGGTGTAGCCGAAAAATAATCATTCTTTTGTTTCTTGTTCCATCCAATCACCACTTGAGATACAATATTTCTATTTTCATTACCAAGTAAATACATAAAACAAAAACAAAAAACATTTGGCAATAAACAGGTTAATTCATGAGCTGAAAAACTGGTTTGTTATGTGCTGAGAGAACTCATCCTTCTTGCTGAGAGAGGCAAGTTAATCAGTGTATACAAAGTTCTGATTGATGGGACTTAACTTCAAAAGATGCATGGTTTATTTCTCAATGAGAGTGGAGCACCTACTTTCTGAGAAGCAGGCCCTGGGAGGGCTGGCATGCAGCTCTATGAAGGCCATCTTCTTTCATCTTTTCTTTTGCCTGCTTGGTTCTTTCAGTGTGAAATGTCTACAACCCTAGGCCTACAGCTTCTGACTTCAGATTCTCAGTATCCTTTCAAGGATATGTTTGTGTTCATGGAAGAGCTTGTCCTACACAAAGACTATAACCTGTAAAACAAACATTCTTCATGAACTTAAAGAAGAAAGGAAGAAAAGACATTATTCAATGTGGTACTGGTGTCATAGTTGAAGAGAGCACCGTAATGGTCTAGCAGCAAAGAAAGGGTATTGGCATCAACAAAGACAAGCGAAGATTTATGCCCAAGGAGCAGCTTGGGGGGGGTCACTGAATAGAAAATTACCAAGAGAGTACATCTCAGGAAAGCAGGCTAAACTGAACTAACAGGATTTTTGATGATGGTAGGCCAGAATGAGCAGGCCTTCCCTGGGGGACAGTGGAGACTATCAAGGGTGATCAGATGTAGAGGGAGATTCTGGGTAAACAGACATAGCAGCATTCTTGTTAAAATTAGACTCTGCAGAGGTGAACATGGGAGTTCAAAGGTAAATCCTAGTCCACGAGAGCTGAGAAGTTTGGACAGACACAGGGTGCAGGGCTCTTTCCCGACCTAATATTTAGACCCACCCCAAACCAGTTAAGAACTCCGTCCTCGTCATGTCGAAAGTACCTGTGCGTCATCCTGTCAACAAAGTGCTGCTATACGCCCATGCAGACTGAAATCTCTTCCATTTAAATCCATTTTCACATTATTTGGTAGCTTGTTTCGAGATGGAATGGTTCTGGTGTGAAGAGAATGCATATTTCATTTGAGAGAGTTAATCTGAAAATGGCTGGTTCAAAGAGGAAGCATAAAGCGCTGAAGAGCTTTGGGGGAAAATAAGGTTAACTATATCAGTAATTGAGGGCTAAAAACCAGACTAGATCTTTAAAAAAAAAACTCAGCTTGGGTCTAGAAAGGGGGCTTTTCTTATCTTGGCACTGTTTGATTTACTATGGCTTTTGGCTTTTGAGACAGTCACCCCCTTGTAGCCCAGGCAGCCTTGAACACCCACCAGCCTTTCTGCTTCAGCCTCTCAAGTACTGGCACCAAGACTTTTATTCTTTCCTGAAGAAGTCTAGGCCCTCGAGTTACTTAAGAATTCTACCTCTGCTTAAATTCCTAGCTAATAAGCCAGTTTTAAGAAATGCCAGTGAGATTACCATTTCCAAGGATCACATGATTTACAGTTTGTACAGTCTAGGAAACAACCAGCCTTTAAATGTAATCAAGCCAGACATGGTGCACACCTGTAACTCAGGAAGAGGAAGAAGAGGTAGGAGATCAGTAGTCCAAGGCCAGCTTTGATTTTGTAGTATTCTGACTAAAAATACAACAAAAAACCACAATGAAGTCAACAATTTCTATGATGTAATTGTATATTACAATTCAAATGAAAGGTTTTCTACCTTGTAAGTAATATTAAAACGTCAATAAGTATAACAGGTTACCATAATGTCATGCTTGAGTTTAAGAGTTGAGTCTCATTATTGTAAAGTCACAATTTACAACCATCTTTAAAAAAAAAACATGAAGCCCCGAAACACAACCACTAAGTTGTTACATAACAGAGTTCATCTTTTTATTTCTTGTTAATTTATTGGGTTTATTTGTTTTTAGACAGAGTCTGGCATACCCCAGGTCAGCCTCAAAATCATTCTGTGTCCCAGAATGAACTAGCATTTACCATCACCCTGCCTCCATCTTCCAGGGCTGGGGTTACAGGTCTGGTTGTCTCCACACACAATGTATGTGGTGCTGGAGATTCATCTCAGAGATTTGTGTTGTTAATGGTATAAAAATGGGCATATATAGCAAGAAAATAAAATAGAGGATCTGCATATAAACCCATGTAGCTATAATATCTGATTTTTGACAAATATACTAAAAATATACATTGAAAGAAAGATAACCTCTTCAATGAATGGTTTTGGCAAAACTGAATAACATATAGAGAATGATATTAGATATCTATCTTTTGTCCTGCTTAAAAATCAACTGCAAATAAATAGATAATAATGATGATTATGATAATAATTAAAATGATATAAGACCCAATACTCTGAAACTATTAGTGGGGAAAATACTTCAAGATATGTGCATAGACAAAGACTTAATTTTTAAGAGCTTTATTTATTCTGTGTGTGCACATGCACACCTGTGCCATAAATGTGTGGTGATGTAGCAGTAAGGATGTCAGAGAACACAGAGGAGTTCTCTCTTTCTTTCTACTTGGATTCTGAGGATCTAACTCCGGTCACCAGTCTTGGCAGCAAACTTTTTACGTTTGGAGCCATCTCACTAAGCCATAGGCAAGGACCTTCTAAATAGAACACCAGTTGCTTAAGAAATAATGTTTAAAACTGACAAATGGATTTTATGAAATTAAATTTTTCTGAATGACAAAGGAAACAGTTAACAAAGTAAATAGTCAGCCTACAAAATGGGAGAAAATCTTAGCTGAATATATGCCTGGTAAAGGATTAGTATCTAGAATATATATCAAGAAACTAAACAGCAAGAAGCCAAACAATCCAGTCAGTAAATAGGCTGATGAACGGAACAGACAGTTCCTCAAAAGACGAAATGCATACAGTCAATGA
This sequence comes from Ellobius talpinus, assembly GCA_001685095.1. Classification (NCBI taxonomy): domain Eukaryota; kingdom Metazoa; phylum Chordata; class Mammalia; order Rodentia; family Cricetidae; genus Ellobius; species Ellobius talpinus. The sequence goes on along the minus strand of LOJH01000150.1, from coordinate 50,287 downwards.
ACATGAAAAAGTTCAACTCCACTATTCATAGGAGAAATGCAAATTAAATGTATATTGAGATTTTATCTCATCCCAACCAAAATGACAGTTATTAAGAAAATGGAAAACTGGCCAGGCATAATGGCACACACCTTTAATTCTAATATTCTACAGGCAGAGGAAGGCAGATCTCTGAGTCTAAGGGCAGCCTGACCAACACTGTGAGTTCCAGAAGACCTAGAAGAAATTCTATCCCAAAATAAAAAAACAAACAAATAACTAAATATAAAAATTAAAAAGGAGACAAAAACAGCATTGTGGGGAGGAGGTGGACAAAAGCAGGAACATTCACCTCTGCTGGGACTTCACACTAGTCCAGTAAGTATGAAATCAGTATGGACCTTCTTCAAAAACCAAAACTACACATGTCAGATGAACCAGCTCTACCCTCCTGGACACAACCTTGAAGAACTTTAAGGCAATATATCACAAAGACACTTGAATATCAACACTTATTGAAGTTGTAATCATACTTCAGGTATGGAACTAACTTAAGAGTTGATCAATAGAAAACTGGATAAAAAAATGAGTTCAAGACTGTTCCTTATTATTATCAGGTTCAATATATCTGGACTTACATTGAAGTCTTTGATTCATTTGAAGTTTTGTTCAGTGTGATAAGTATGAACCTGCTTGCATTCTTCAACACAAAATGAACCCAATGGCATCTTTGGAGGGTCTTTGATTCATATTTTGCCAGGGCATTTTTTTTAATGTTACAGATCCTTTGGGTGTATATTATGGATTCCAGCTTTCTGTTTTTATGGAATTTTTATGTGTACAAATGTATATTTGTGTTTATATGCTTTTTTCTTTGGCTTATTTTCTTATGTTTGTTTGTTTTGGCCTATTCTGCTTTTTATTTGCTTATTTTGTTTTTGTCTTAAATTGTATCATTTTACTACTATTTTTTAGTTGCCTGGTTGTTTTCTAGTGAGTGACAGAAAGGGTGTGTGGATGCAGATGGGGAGGAAGGTAGGCAGGATCTTGGAAAAACTGATAAAGGGGAAACCATAATCAGAATGTATTGTATCAAAAATATCTATTTTCAATAAAATAAAAGAAAGAAAATGTGGTAGTTATACACAATGGAATTTTTTTTCCATCCATGAATGCTGAAGTTTATATTCCTCTGAAGGAAAATGGAGGTCACTGGAGACAATCAGTTTAAGTGACTTGAGCCAATTTCAGAAAGTTAACATTACATGAATTTTACATAGATACATAAAATCTTACCTGTACACATGACATGTAGGAAATAGGAATGCAGCATTGTCTGAGAACATGACAGACTAACCCAACCAGGAGTGGGTGGATGTGGGAACAGGAAAAGTTAGGGAGTATTGGCTGAATAAACTCAAAGCACATTATTTACTTGCATGAAAAGTCCTTACGTGACCCACTACTGTATACCCTTTTTTAAAAAGCTATTTATTGGAAACTCACTGTAGGGAAGCCTGATTGAGTGAAGTGAATGTGTGTTTTGACATGGGCATGGCCATGTGAAGGAAACCAAAGGTTTCAGAGCTATGGAACAGTTGACAAAGCCAATACCCATATGGCCCAGGCTCAAGAGAAATAGCAAAACTTGCTCAACAGTCCAGGTATTAGTGTGCAAAGGTTAACAGATATAACTTCCTCCTCCTAGATATTCACCTACAGAGACCTCATACAGAGACTAGCTCACCCCTAACCTCTGCCCACCTCCATGTTGTACCTGATCAGTTCACTGAGTTTCCAAGTTGTGGGGGTATTGGTAGCAGTAGAAGTTAGAGAATCCCACCTGATCCCAGCTTCATTACAAGTGGGTTCTTCTATCTGATCCCAGCTTCATTACAAGTGGGTTCTTCTATCTGCCCCTTCCTCACTCCCTCACTGCTCAGCTAAGGTTCTGGGATCCAAGCTGTACAGCGCATCACACTTCCCTCACAGAAATGAGTTGCAGAGATGCTCGTGTTGAAGAGGAGCTTCATGTATAGTAATTTAACATCCTTTTGTTTCTCTAACACAGAATTTGGGATAAGGGGACAAGTGATGTGATTTTACACTTCATGCATGATATAGATTTAAGTCAGTGTCAATACATTGAGGTGAAATTTACATGAGGAATGCCTCTGGAGTCTAAGCTGCTTCCATTTGCTTTTGGCTACCTGTTGTGGTCTCTCTTTCTGGAAGTTGAGGTCAAAAAATGTTTTCTACGAAGTCGAAGAGCAAGCATGTTAGGTAATATAGACCGTACAAGTATAAAACTCAGTGCTGTGGACATCAGCAGCCATGTAAATAAATAAAAGTGGAGGTGATTGCACATAGGATTTGTAATGTTTTAAAACAAAAGACCTTAAATAAAAAAGATTTCTTAAGTTCAAGGGAATTTGCTTGGTGTTCTTAAGGGTCTTGAGTGAATCCCTAGCACCAGAATATACACATACACATAAAAGAAAGAACAGAAAAGAGAGAAAGAAAAATAAATACATTCAAAAATTTACAATCCACTTCTGAAAATTCATTGCTTAGCTAAATATTTTTAGGCACTCTAAGATTAAGAATCGTAAAATTTTGTTTTAATATGTTCCTTCATTTAATTAAGTTTTTATTTTTCTGCCTTTTTTTTCTTTGAATCAGGTTTTTCTATTTAGTCCAGACTATCCTGGAGCTATGTAGCCCAGGCTGGCCTCGAGCTCACAGTCTCCCTGCCTCAGCCTCCTAACTGATGGAATTACAGGAATGTGGTGCCATGACTTACGCAGACATCTAATTATATTTTATTTAAAACTCGGCTTTGTTATTTTATAACTTTTTAAATGTTAGAAAACTTCATATATGTACATAGTGTGTTTTGACCAAATCCATCCTCCATTCCCTCCACGCCAGTTTCTCCCACATCCTTACCACTACTTTTCCTTCCTAAGTTCATGTGCTTTCTGCTTTTGTAGATATACTGCAGTTTTGTTATTTCATTTTAAGTATCAATTTTCATTTTCTTCGGGATAGACTCAGTAATACTGCAGGAAAAACTAACCCACGTTTCAGATACAACACAGTCAGCTCCCTGGGGACAGCTCTCTGAGGCACAGTGAATCAAGGGTCCACTTTATGGCTTTGGGATGTGAGTTATTGGTATAGAGATTCCTGGGAAAAGGAAGAGAGATAGATGATTGCCACTTTCTATGCAGTGGCCTAGAAATTATGTGTGTCACTTCTCTTTATAGCCAAATAACTAGCTAGTCACATAAGTCAAACTTAACTATCCTGTGAGGTACAGTGCACCTTCCCAGGCTGCACAATATTTCCTCACCTATCCTTTTAGTATGAGAAAGGGCCATGAAAAGTTTAATTATGGTACTTGACTGAGCTTAAGGATTGATATAGGGCAAATAAAATATTCAATATAACTTTACTAGTACATGAAGACATAAGATAAACACATTAAAGAAGAAAGACTACTACCCAGCTTTCCCTCAGTTTAGACAGCTGTGTTAGAAATAACATTAGGCCAGGGGAAGGGGGTAGCACATGACTTTAATCCCAGCACTCAAGAGGCAGGAGGATCTCTGAGTTCACAGCCAGTCTGGTCTACAAAGTGAGTTCCAGGATGGCCAAGACTACACAGAGAAACCACCTCAAAAAATCAAAACAAACAAAACAAAAAGGAAATCTCACTACCCATACCATGTCCTTGACGACCAACCACAAATGATACATGGCAGTAGTGATATTTTTCTAAACAAATCAATTTAAGAATTTAGTGGTCATCTTAGTTAGAAACAGATAAGAAAATAAATACCCTTTGTTTCTACTATTTTTTTAAATATTAATTTGCAGTTTTGTTAAACCACCTGAGATTCTCACTTTGGCCATCATCAACCACTGACAGTGCAGGGCTGTTGCTTTAGATGAGAGCTCTTCCTATTATCTTCAGGATCTTTGATATCTTCAAGTATGCTCACATTCTGAGATGACTTTAAGCCCCACATCTTTGTCAGTGGTGCTGGGGGTGTTTCCTTCCCTCTTATGAAGTACATAAGATTGTCTGCCTGCTCTGGCTATGACTCCAGAAGGAGCCAAATGTTCCCATAATCTGGCTCCTCTCACTAATCTGAGCCTTCTCACTCTGTACATTTACTTCAGATTTTCTGCGTGCTTTACAGCTATATTCAGTGTCTTTGGCTAAAGTTTCCACCAGGGAGACAAGGATTTCTGAGTTTGCAGTTGAGAATTAGAATCTCCAAAGGCAAGGACCGTGGGCGTAAAGCATTTATAGCAAGGGAAGACAAATTTATTATAGCCATGCAAAGTGATATTTTACAAACAATTGTGTTTGTAATTTAAAGCCCTACTAGTAAATTCCTCCCATGTTAGCTGTTGGGAATGCACAAATGTTGGTAACTGCCATGGAGGTTGTGGAAGAATTCATTTCTGAACCAGCAAGTGATCATTGTATCTAAGGCAGGTTCTTTATTTGCTTGCTTGCTTCTAATTGAGGAGGGCAAAAATCTGAGAAGAGCTCCTCCATTGAGCAGGAAAATAGGAAAGTGTGACGTGGTAGTGTGATCTGAGGGCAAGAGGATCCGCAGAGCCAGTAAGAGGATAATGCCAGGCAGCTGAAAATACCCCAGGAAGCCTTTCAGAGCAAGGAGGGTTTGAGCCATACCAAGTCTGCGTGGGATGGAAGGGCAGATTATTTTATTTGCATGTTAGCAGAAGGCTGATAATGTTGGAATCACTGGAATTGCATTTATGTTTGGAGAGATAACATGGGATCTGCCATGGAGCCAAGATAACAATCCCATCTGGGCCTTACCTGCTTCTGTATAGTCAGAGGGTGGATGGAAGCCAAGACCTGTTTTACTAAAAACTGCTTGCATCTTCATAGATCTTCCTCTGTAATAGGTGGAATGTGAAGTATCCTTCACAGGCTCATGTGTTTGAACACTTGGTCTCTAGCTGCTCACACTGAAGAGGTTCCAGAACCTTTTGGAACATGGTAGAAATAAGTCATTGGGGCTTTGGGGGAGTTACTGCTAGCCCCTGCTCCCAGTCCTTCTCCCTCATTCCTGATCCACTGGGAGGTAAATCAGACCCACTGCAAGCTTCTACTGCCATGTCTTCTTCCCTGACATGACAGACTGATGTCCTCTGAACTTACAAGCTAAAATATTGTTCTTCCCTTAAATTGCTTCTGTCTGGCATTTTGCCACAGAAATGAGAATCGTAACTAATCTATCTCCCCTCTAAAACAAACTGATTAGCTAATAACCAGTGAATAAACATTCACCTACTCCAACTGCTTGTCCTAACCTTGTGACTAACTTCTACAGGCATGGGGGAAAACAGAATATAGGCTTTTCTATCTGAAAAAAAAGAAAAGTTATCCTTTCTTTGAGAAGACAAGTTATCATTGTAAATAATGCCCCAAAGTAGATAATTTTATATCAGACAATAGCAAGGAAAATTAAATTCTTCACAACAACTTTGTCCCAACACCTGCTTTTATACATGAAATTCTACTAAAAGGCAACCGCAAGCCTTCATTTACATCAGTATATATTTTTACATTGCAATGGTAGAGTTGAATAGACTATTTTATCATCCTATTGGAAATATTTACTAGTAGAATCTTATAGGAAATGTTGGTCCATACTTGTATTAGAAGAGTCACAAAGTGTCGCCGGATAAGCAAAGACACAGTCAGTGAAGTTCAAAGGACTAATCTACAAGAGGACAGACATGTCTTGAAGATACACCTAGCACAAGGAGATCCCAGGTAGTTTCCTCGTGGAGGGTGAGGGAGGGGAAGCTATTTACTATAATTTATAAAAAAAAATGCCGAAAGTAGTTGTTGGTGATTATTTTTTTTTCTTTTCTTGATGGTTATAAACTATTACTGACCCTCAAGAGGACAAATTTGAAAAAGTCTAATTTTTTAAGATATTCTCTATGATGTTTTCCTCAAATCATTACTAGGTAAAAGTTCATCATTCTTTTTCTGAGAAACAAGAAATATTGCCTCACAGATACTTTTAATGGGTAAGATTCAATCAGGGGAGTGTATAAATGAGTTGTAAGAAAAAGTAAGAGAGAAAAAACCAGAGTCACAATTAAAATACTAATATTTACTGTATTTTCTCAAAATAATTTCTCTTACTGTTTATATTTAATTTGTAAATAATAACTTAATTTGACAAATTGACTTGAAGATTACTGACAATTGCAACAGTTTCAGGGCATAGTTATTTTCAACTGTATATGAATGGAGATCTTAAATCTTGAAAGCCATAGGAAGAAAATGAGTTAATTGATCTTTGTTGACTATCTTTTTAGGTTAAGATGCAGCATTGAGATACAGAGGGACACACTCCCTCAGAAGACGCCTGCATTTGCTGATGGGCTTTGCTCTGATGACTCTGAGCAGTGCTTGTTCAAATGTGTAAATGATTAATGCGTGCTGCAGATTAAGCATCACAAGAGTTAATTCTCTGGTTTGCAGCATGCCATGTTTACAGTGTGAAAACTGACATCGTGTTTAGATTTCACTGACATGTATTTTTAATTTGAAAATTTCACATGAACATTTAATTTCTTCTTTTTTTGAAAAAAGGGTGTTCTGATAGCACTAGGTTTGTATTTCTTCATTCAATATATTGAGGGATTTTTTCCCCTTCATTAAACAGAACCTCTGTGTCTGTCTTGGCCCACATCCTTATTATTCCTCAGCTACTTAATCCTGGCTATTGTTATTCACATATCCCAAGTACCTGGTCCTTGCAATCACTGATTTAATCATTCTGACCTAGATTCAAGAAGATAATTATATTTTTAAGGGAAAAACTCAGCAAATTTAATCCAGTTTATTTGTGTCCCAGGAAGCATTTTCAGGCAGTGTTTCATCTTTGTCTAATTTCTGAGAACCTGACAATGTGCAACTTGGTATCCTTGAGCAGAGAGGGGTCAAGGGCTTTGGGGCAGATGGGACAACAGTCTTGTAGCTCACAGGGGTTCAGTTTAGGTTGTTGAGCAAAGATATTAGCAAGTAAAACTGAAATTTTATTCCTTTCTAAATCTAGTATTTCTATAGCAATTGTCACCATGGTATCTTAATGTGTTCTGACAGGGAAATCTCTCTTTTAAAAAAAATGTGGTAATGAGGAAGAAAGACACTCTATGTTTTAACCTGGGAACCATTTCCTTAATGAAGACCTCAAAATTGTGTATGTACTTAGTACAGAGGTTCAATGTAGCCTATCTCAACTCAGGGTGGTAGAATTTCTTAAGAATGAGAATGGCACTGTTCAGCCAAAAGACTCTTGAATGTGAGGGTTCGAAACACGTCAAGTTAATAGCTATGTATGTACATAGCTCTTAAGTATCCAGGCACTTGTACTCATTCATCTTATTTACTCTTATCAACTATCTTGTGGAATAAGTAGTCAAGTCATTATTTCCATTTTATACAAACAGAAACCAACTTGCTGAACACCAGGGATTTACTTGAAAAAATTGCCACCTAGGGAGCAAGTCTTCAGTACAAAATTCCCTTCACTTTGAATGACCAGGGTTTTTCAGTTTTTTTGGCCAGCCTTCTAATGAGCTTCTCAGGTAAAGGAATGCATACACATAGACAACCAAGGGAGATGGCAATCCCTGGAGCTACACAGTGTAGGTGCTTTGCGTGCTGTGATATTAATGGAGAATGTTGGGATAGCAAGTGCACTGTTGGCACAAATGAGACCTGATAAAAAGCTCTGAGCAGCTCATAGTAGACTCGACCTCATTAAAGCATAATTGAAAATCAAGGGAAGGAAATGACACAGAAATAATGATTTTGAATCTTCTCAGATTGAGAGTGTCCTCCTAAATCTGCGTGTGGAAGTTCTAGTTCCAACTGTGTCATTATTTGAGGAAAGAGCCATTGAAACTGACTAGGATTAGATTAGTGTGGAGGCCCAAAAATGTGAGCCTGTTTCCACACTGACCAAAAGTCAGAGAGTTAGAATTTACCTCTATTCCTTCAAGGTTATTGTGTTTCAACCTTAAACAAAGGTCCCACCTGGATTTAGATCAGCGAGTTCTGCTCTCTCTAGGTCATTGACAATAGGTGTAGCTAATAGCCAGACTTTGTATTTCAGGAAAAGAGAAGTAGATATGTTTCTACCTCAAACAAAAGTCTAAGGATCCAACTAAGGGACCAGTTCCTGTGTGGAGATAACTTTGGAGTCCACCCAGGGAGTGGTTTGCCTACAGAATGTTTTAGTCTAAGGTGTGAGAGTGACTTGTTTTGTTCTAGCAACAGAATGTTTAACTATGNAGAGAAGTAGATATGTTTCTACCTCAAACAAAAGTCTAAGGATCCAACTAAGGGACCAGTTCCTGTGTGGAGATAACTTTGGAGTCCACCCAGGGAGTGGTTTGCCTACAGAATGTTTTAGTCTAAGGTGTGAGAGTGACTTGTTTTGTTCTAGCAACAGAATGTTTAACTATGGATGTAGCCTGCGACCTTCAACTGGTCTGTTCATTTCCTTGTATCATGTTAATGCKGTTTTTTTTGCCTTACTCCTACCTTTTGGGATCAGGGATATTTTAAGCAATTGGAAATCAAACATGAGCAATTTCAGTATTCACTGGAACTCCCTCCCGGTACTATTCTATATGTTTCTGTTGTATTATTATTAAACATGTCTTAGTATTCTTTACTATATTTCTAAATCCCAGTGCCCCTACCCTGGAAAGAGGTATTTTTGTCGAGGCTAGTCCCTGACAGATTAGATCATGAGGGTAGAGACTCATGAGGTTAGAGGCTAAACAAGAAATTCTCCCTCCCCTCCTCTCCCTCCGTACCCATATTTTTCACTCTTGTTATACAGACACACATACACACACACACACACACACACACACGAACTCACCTACGAAAGGCCATTGAGTGCATAGTGAGAACTTGAGTCTGCAAACCAGGATCAGGGCACTCATTTAAATATTGGCCTTCTTGATGTCACACTTCCTGGCCAGCAAAACTATAAGAAATACCTTTCTGTTTTTTAAACACCCAGTATATGTTCTTTTATAAGAGAGGCTCAAACTGAGTAAAAAAAAAAATTGCTCATATTTTGAGTAGTGTCTACCTATTCCCACCCCATAAAGCACAGTTTAATATGGTTTATTATTAGTGATGCTCCATTCTGCCCCAAATCTGTAACAACCACTTACACAGGCTGTATACTAGAGAGCAGAGAGTAGATGTGTTTCTTTAGCACTGATGAGTATACCAATCTTTCTTGGACTGTTTATAAATTATTGGCATACCACTTGATTGCAAATGACAAAATACCTACTCGACAGAGATGTGAATGTTTGTTTTTGCACTGATTATCAAACCTATACCTATACAATCTAGGAACTTTAGATTGCTTTACAACCAATTTTCTTTCTTCTTGTTTTTAAAGCTAGAAACAAACAATATGTTTTGAATGTTGTGAATACATTTGAACTACAGTACTTTCCATTAAAAACCCGTGGGAGACAATCACGTGGTTTAACTATGAGAGAAAGATGAGCACAGAGAGAGGAGAGAAGGTTCAGGCAACCAAAATGCCTTCCCTCAATCCTAGGGATTCAGAATGGACCAGTGACTCAGGTCTTCTGGATTTTTGAGAGATTATAAGGTGGAAGTTTTCTATATAACTCTGTGATGTCTAGTGCTGAAAATTTCTGCTTTTAGTCATTATATAAACCATACAAAATACGTCTGCTTCCTTAATCGATAGCTTTAGATTATGATAAATTTGAACTTGAAGCCCTGGATCTGATCAAAGTTCGTGACACCATGTATCCTAGTAGCATTGTATTCAATGAAAACATTTCCAGAGAGTCTGGGGAAATGGATCACTCAGTGAAATGCTTGCTGTACAAAAATGGAGAGCTGATATGGATCCCCAATTCCTACATAAAAACTTAAAAACTGGACATGGGGCATGTTACAACCTCAGCTAGAGAGGAGTGGAGACAAGCAGTTTCTTGAGCTCACTCAAAGATGGTTTAGCAGAATCCCTGAGCTCCAAGACTTCTAGAGGCCACATCTCAGAAGGTGGGTGTGTTTTCTAGTCTTATGTCAGTTTGACACAAACTAGAGTCATCTGAGAGGAGGGACCCTCGACTGAGAAAGTACCTTTATAGTCTTGGTCTGTAGACAAGCATGCAGGATATTTCCTTAGTGCTGCAATTGCAGGGATGGTGATCCTGTGTTTTATAAGAAAGTAGGCTGTGCAAGCCATGAGAGGCAGGTCAGTAAGCAGCACCCGTCTATGGTTTCTGCATCAGCACCTGCCTCCATGTACCTGCCCTGTTTGAGATCCTGTCCTGGCTTCCTTCAATGGTAGACTACAAAGTGAGCATAAGCCAAATAAACTCTTTCCTCTCCAACTTGCTTTTTGATCACAGCAAAAGAAAGCCTAACTAGGACAGTGAAAAGAGCAACTGAAGAAGATTAACTTCTGTCCTCTAGGAACACCCACACAGGCACATATGTACACATGGACACAAAATGCTACAAACACATATGCACACACACATGCACCATTCCTCATTTCATTAAAATAGTCAGGCCACAAAAATCAATTTGATTTTCTGATTTCTAGAGCATCTCTGTTTTGACTTTTCCAAGTTCATATTGGGTTTTTAATATTTAATTGAATATCATATAATATTTGTTTCAAATTAAAATTTTATACAAATAGCTTTGTTAGAACTGTTGTATATTTATTTGTGCAATTATTTTATTAAATTTTATAAATAAATTTCTTTCCAAAACTACATGTGTATTAGAGAGATTATTAATTCTTTAAAAGGCATAGGAAGGAACCTAAAGTAGAAATAAGTGTTAAAACTATCAAAGGCTCTCCTTGGGTAAATAACACTGTACTGTGAACATACATCAAAGCAGGTCACGTACTTGCGTTGTTTCTTCTTAGGACACCTTACTTGCCCTACCAAATGTCAAGTTTGATCTTTTGACATCAGAAAATTTAATATATATTTAATTTATATTTGAAAAATCATGAAATAAAAGTGTTTGTAATAATTCAAAAAGCATATTTTCAGGTTGGAAAGATACCTTAGCCTGTAAATCACTCTCCAGAAGCAAGAGGGTCCTAGTTCATTGCTAATGTAGGTAAAAATTCAGACAGATGTTGCTTGAGGAGGTGGCAACATGGCTTACTGGCCAGTCAGGTTAGTCTGGTCAGTAAACCCTAGGTCTGTGAGAGAGACCCTCTCTCCAAAACCAAGGTGAGGGTGCAAAAAACACACTCCCCCC
>LOJH01000150.1:11325-33806 GCA_001685095.1 Ellobius talpinus | reverse complement strand
TTTCTTTCTTTCTTTCTTTCTTTCTTTCTTTCTTTCTTTCTTTCTTTTTTGTTTCTTTTTTGTTTGTTTGTTTGAGACAGGGTCCTCAGTGTAATAGCCTTGGCTGTCCTGGAACTTGCTTTGTAGACCAGACTCGCCTCAAACTCACAGAGATCTTCCTGCCTTTGTCTCCTGAGTGCTGAGTTTAAAGGTGTGCTTCACCACATCTGGTGGGGGGGCTTTTTTGATTCAATCATTTGAGATAGGAAGACCCACCCTACACCTGGACCACACAGTCTGGTTGTAGCCCACACAAAAGGATGTGGAAAAGGGAAGCTTTTGCTTTCTGTTTGCTTGCCTTTACTCTTTCTGGTGAGTTCATCTGTTGTTAAAATCCTGTTCCTTTGCTGGTGTAAGAACCAACTTCATAGGAATTCTAATGAAGACTGGCAGTTCTCTGGGAATCCTCTGGAATCTCAAGAGCAATCAGGTTGGGACTGCTGAGATCTCCAGTTTCATACACTGAACACCTACCATATCCTTTGCCTTAGAGTCAGAAGACAGTCATCAGTGGACTACCTGGACCACAGCCTATAGCGAGCCGCTCTAATAAATCCTCTTTGTGTGCCTGTGTGCATGTGTCTATGTTATTCCATCTGTTAATTCTGTTCCTTTAGAGAACCCTAATATAAATAGTATTAAAAGGGTGAGGGGTGGTTACAATTTTCATTTAGCTTCACTTGCTTCCTACATAGCAGATTTCATTCCCTAATTACATTTTGCTTTAGCTTAGGTAAAATCAGCTTGCATTTCCTTGGCACACACCAACTACAGTTGGTGAGGTCATCCAAATCCGTATGTGGTTGACAAGAATGGCTAACTAGACTCAAATTTACTGAACAAAATCCACAAAAAGCCTCTAGCACATGCAGATAATGACAAGTTATCTATGACGAAATGTAGTTAGGTCATATCAAACCCATTTCTGGCAATGTCTTGACTTCAAAATCTTGTGTTAGATAGGATGTTGGAGAGCTAGTCCTCATTCTTTCAGAGTTCCCGAAGTTAAGATTTGGGGCTCCCTAGGTTGGTCGCTTCATGCAGAGAGGAATAAACGTGGGAGGGTCCTCTCAAATTGTCTAACTATAGTCTTTGGGGTATAATCAAAAATGATGTTACTCGCTAATTTTGTCATTTGGCAAAGCTAAGACATGCTAGCATATGGTTTCCTCTCTGGGATTATCATAAATGTTGTCATTTGACTGAAGTAAAAGATTTTCTTCCATGGGGCTGGTTTTAGGATATTAGTATGTTCCTTTGTCTTTTCACATGGAAGGAAACCTTCCCTTGCATCATGATATGTAACTCTATGGGTTCTTGGCTTTGTGGGTTGGAGGATGTGGCTGGTGAGACGAAGGACAGGGTTTACTCAGAAAAATCACTTGGTTTCCCAACCACTGTCTCCATTCCCAGACTCAACAACCCATTTCTCTGGTCTTAAAAAGAAACTTTTAAATCATATCCTATAACTCAACACAAACACCTCTCTCCCACAGCTTGGTAAACAATGAGCCTCAGATTCCGTTCTCAGGAAGATAGCACTATTATATACAAAAGAAAAATTAATGTGAATTATTTTCCTACTTGCAATATATTCAGTGTCTTTCATCTCATCTAATGTAGAAGAGAACCTGTGGGTTAAGAGCCTGGTTCATTTCTAGTATAGGAGTTTCCTCTTCCTCTTATCCTTAAACTTTCTACTTCTCCCTTGCCTTCTGGAAGTTTTTATTCTGGCCTGAGATGTCTTCCATGGTTATTATTATTTAGCTGCTTAATGAACTGTTAAAAGACTTATGTTCAGGAGCCATCAAATTACTGTCTTTTCAGATCTATTTGCTCTAACTGCAACAGAAACAGTCTTTGTGCAGAAAGAGTTAATCTACAGTAGCAATGAAAGCTAATTCTCAAGAGAGAATTTAAAGCAAGTATCCTCCAGAAGAGAGGCAGCTCCAGCCCAGGCCACTGGTGTGGGAGTTAACTCTTCCTCTTCTGCAGGCAGCCCTAGGATGCTCATCCACGCCCCAGAGATGACCATTTTAAAGCAGAAGTAAAAGGCTTGTATTCTCCTTCCCATGTCCTGGGTTTTGAGAGTCAAAGCATGTGCTGTACTATGGTTTTTATGCCTGTGCATTTTTAATTTACATACATACACATACGCAAGAGGGCAAAAAAATCAAGAATTGACTCCTTTTTCTGACAAGAATCTGTTTGGGTTTTATATATAAAGAAAAACTATTTCTTTCGAATGGTGCAGTTAAATTTTTAATGTTATTATAAAATACCTTCAAATAAACAAAGCATTTAAAAATGTAGCTGCATGTCTAAGTTCATAAGACCTGTTTCCCAGAAATAAGGAAGAGACCCTTGCTCTTAATTCCTAAGTGAAATATATCATTTTATCCTCCTGTCTCTCCCTAGAAGTGTGCCAACTAATTTTTCAAGTAATAATTCAACATCAGTATTAAGAAAATTGATGACACAGTGATATACAAAAATGAGTTTTGAAAAGAATAAGGACTATTTTTGCTTCAAATTTTAAATATTTACTATCAGCTCAAAATCTTTTACCATCAAATGCTTTTCTTTATTCTTATAAGAAATCTATATAGTCTCATATTGAGCAATTTAGGGAGAATATTTGATTAGATAGAAGAAAGTGGTGTAATGTACAAGCCAGAGGATTGACATTAGCCATCAGAGTGATGCCACAGAGAATGAACAAAGGATAATGCCCAGGTAACCTGCAAGTGGTTCCTAAACTCTGACCCCTAACCTCAGAGTTCCAGGGGACAGTTTCTTTAACCTCTCTTTTGAGGGTTAACGCCTTTTAGTGTCTTTGTAGAAAAGGTTTTCCCTGATGTGAGTCATATTCGGATCCAGTCTGGAAAGCTGAGCAGCTAAGGTGTCAGAACTTCTCATTAGGAACAGGCTGTTTTGGTTTGTTTTGTTTAAAGGCTTTGATCTGTATCCTGGGACTGAACTTTCCAGTCATTCATCTTCCAGAATTTCAAGTGTGGGATTTGGTTTGTCGGTTGTTTTGACGTCATGAACACACAGTTTGAACGCCTCCATTTGATTTTGTGCTTTCAAAACATCTTTAGGGACCTGGAGTTTTGGGGACGTCTGTACCATATGGTCTCAATAAGGTGATAGATTTTCAGATTCTGGGAGTTGGCAGGAAAGGGAAAGAACTGAATTAGAGGCAGGATGGGGAAGTTAAGTGCCTTGGCCTAATTCATTCATGCAAACTCTGCAGGCATGCTTTTCCATAGGATCATTTTGGCAAAGGTTTGGGTGCCTATCCTTGTGTCTTCACACGCACAGAAGTTGCTGTTCTCTCGAAAGTATTGAGACATCACTGCATACTTGACGGTTTTCAGAATAGACCTCAGGCTTGGGGTCGGGGGTCTCCACCTTTCATGAAAAGAGAACTGAACAGAAAGGTTCCCGCTGAGGGGTGCTAAACACAGCAGGGCAGACTTTTAACGGAAAGTCGATGGCTTTAAAGAGGACTAAGCACCTCTTTGCTTGCAATGAAACAAAGCCTGGTGTATATAAACCAAGAGGACAGGCATGTCCGGGAGACAAAGGTCGGGAAATTCTAAGAAAGTCACTTCGATGGAGCTAGTCGAACTGAGGAATGGTACCTTGATCTTAGGTCTTAGATTTAACGTTCAGGAGCCTAGCATCCAGTTCGGTTTGTGTCCTGCTGCCTAAGCAAAGAGTTTGCCAGCCCATCGCCTCCAGAGAGGAAGCTTATTTTCTTTTGTATTTCGGGGTATCTGTCTCCCCAAGACCAGCGAAAGGCCACGCGGCTGTCTGGCTTGCTGGTTCTAGGTCCCGTGGGAGTAGCAGCTGCAGGCGAGCGGGTGGGCGGGGCGCCGGCGTCTCCAGCGCGCAGAGGGTTAAGCTTCAGGGGCGGTGCGGGGAAGCGGGAGGGGGCGGACGGGCTCCCGGGCTGTGAGCGCGGCGGCCGCATCCAGCAGCGGGTTAAGCGCCGCCCGCGCCGAGAGAGCTGAACCCGGCCACCGCTCCGAGCTCGCATTAGGATCCGCTAGAGCAGGAAGATGGCGACGGACAGCTCGAGCTGCGAGCCCGACTTGTCCCGCGCCCTGGACGACCCGGCGGGGGCCACGGCGGAGGCCGCGGTAACCGAGTTCCCTGGGCTCCCGGAACGGTGTAGACGCGGGCTGGGGGTGGTGCCCCGATCCCCGCTGGACACTCCCCGGGGGATGCCCCGTCCTTCCCTGGAGTGCCCCCTTACTTCCTCGGGGTTCCTTTTCCTTCCCTGAGGCATTCCTTCCCAGGGTTTCCCCTTCCTTCTCCAGGGTACCCCCTTCCTGGTGTGCCTCTACCATGGATATCCCTTCCTTCCCCGGGGTGTGCCCTTCGGATGCACCTTCCCTGGGGTGCCCGTTTCCCTGGCGGGTTTAAGTGGGGCGACAGCTACCCCTCCCAAGGTGCTAGGGGCCCGTCGGTCCTTCTGGAGCTTCCCGCATGCGTCCTTGGTGACCCCTTTGCCCACTCGTGGGGTGCTCAGGGAGGATCTCAGCCCCCATTGTTCAGCTCTGCCAGGCGCGGAGCAAATGCTAGTCTCGGGGTGCCTGACACCTCTCGGGACACCTGGGGAAGCAGTGAGGAGAAAGTGAACCATCTCTAGGCAAATGAGATGCGCTTTGTGTGTGGGGGTTCATGTGTCTTGGGGCGGCCGGTGGGAGAGGCCCCGCGCCCAGCTGTGGGCGCTGCTGCAACTGAACGCCAGCACTTTGGGTCCTAGCTGCCTGCTGCTCGGTCGTCGGTAGGGACCTTCTTCCCTAGGCGAAGCTGGATCGAGCTGGGGTTTCTGAATCTGGTGTCAACACATCGCTCCCCTTCCTTAACGTGCTGACTTGCTTAGGCATATACCTGCTCCCTTCTTTCGTGCTCTGAATGACTGCACGCACAGGCACCCGCGGGTGGTTCCCGCTCTCTCCTTGCCCTGCTTGGGGGTCTCAACCCACAAAGCCAAGTTGGAAAACATTCGCAGGTCTGGGAAGCAGCTTTTGCTAGAGCTGCGAAGATCTGCAAAGAATGGAAGGTCTAGGAGCGCCTAGCAGTCTTGGCCAAATCCCGCAGCTCTCTCGGAGAATGGGACCCGGTGAGCTGAGCCTGGCATGGACGCCCTCTCCGTGTATCTCCCACCTCCAGATCCCAGTCCAGGTCTGGGCAACAGAGGGCAGGACCAACCAGGTGTAAACAACCGGGGCTGTCTAATTTCCTCCCACCTCTGGAGGTTGGGCTTGCTAGAATGAGAAGGAAGAGCTGTGGAGGAAGGTACTTGGGGCAAGAGCCACGAAAGGAGAATGAGAGGGGTGGGTTACTAATTCCCACTGGTGAAAGTGGAAGATTATGAGCTAAAGCTTTTGGGAAAGTTGAGTTTTTCATTCCTTACTAATAAGAACTTTAAAAATATTTTAAGTGAAACCTTTCCACTTGTGAATTACTTTCGTTCTGTGGGGGACAACGAAGAAAGTGACTATCAAAGCACAAGTCCTGCTGGGAAGCCTAAAGTATTGTGTGTCCTGTTCTCCCTGAAGAAAAGAAAGAAAGTAGAGGTGTGGGGGAAATTTGCTTCTTCTCCCTCAGGAAGGTGGATAGTTTGCTTAATCTACTTAGAATACATTGCTTTGTGCCTGCACGCTATTTCAACCACCAGACAAACCAACGCAAGCATGCGGTTTATGTGCGATATGTAAGATTGTAAACAAAATTGCATTGTCAGTAATAAGTCTGTGCCAACAAGGTCAGTGTTCCTGTCGTCTGTTTAAAATGTCAGGAGCCTGATTCAAATGCTGATAAGTTGGCAGCTTGATTATTTTACTCTTGTAAGGGAGAATAGTCAGGCAAAAATCTCCCGGAATATAACCTCCTCCATTATTCTCATGAGATGCTATAGGCTTCGAACATACGGTAACAGCACTAAGCTTTTTGAATGTGGTTACTTTTTATTCAGTAAAACTGGGCTTTATATATATATATTTTTTTTTACAAATAGTTTGGACTTGAAAAGGGGACTCTAACATTAGCTACTTGAGTAAACAGGCATTTTATTTATTTATTTATTCTGAGGGTCACATGTAGCTAAGGCTTATCATGAACTCCTGATCCCCCTAACTCTGTTTCTACCAAAGCGCTGGGATTAGTGGCCCTTACCACCACCCAACTTGGCTTTCGGCTTTTATCATCATCATCATCGTCGTCGTCATCATTATTATTATTGTTATTATAGAAAAGCTAGTTAGAGAAACCCTGTTTGTCATACTTGTTTTTCATCTAATGGTTAAAAAATTAAAGATATATTTTGCCAGCAAAAGCCTTAATATATTTTTTAATTATAGTGAGCAAATCTCTTTTTGCCTTGTAGAGATTTATTCCATTTCAAATTGGTTTACATCTTATGGAATTTTATATATACATTTGGCAGATTCAAGCTGGTGAGGCCGCCAAAGCAGTCTGCTATTTTTGAAAGTGCATGTTTTTAGAGGTTTTTTTTTAAAATTCTATTTAGATTGTTGCTTAGTAACCGGTTTAATTTATAGTTTGCAGTTTAATATAATTTCCAATGGAGTGTTTTAAATTTAGTTTGTTATCCTTGTTCTTCACTGTTTAAATCCTGAAAGCACCTCGAGTGTATAGCTGGCTAACAGCTACATTATTCAATAGGATCGTACTAATAGTCTATTCTGTGATCCATGCCGGGAGCCTGGGTTATTTTCAGTACCTTAGCCAAATGGGATGACTTTTATAGGCCATATTGCTATTTCTGCCCAGAATATAACCTTATGGTAGGCAGTATGGAAAACAGAAATCTGCTTTTTATTGTCACTGGAATTTGGGAGTGAGAAGAAAATGGAGATCCATTTAGAGCTGTATTTGGGGAGGCAACTCGCTTTCTCTTCCCCCTGGGATTTCCAGATTGGCTGATATGCAAAGCGTAGATATAGATCTTGCTGTGACAGTGAAAACCCTGGCACTGTTTCCGTTAAAAATTGCACATCAGTGTTAAATTTAATGGATGGCTCCTTGAAAATTTTGTCTTCTAGGTAACAGTATTGAGTCTGAATGCAATAGAAGGGATCTTCTTAGCCCATTTTGCTTTTGATTCTCGACAAAGTGAAATTGTAGCTGTATAGTAGCTGTTGAATATTGAAAGTTTGATAGAATAATTTGAAGAGGGAGTAACATGAACTGAACACACATCACTCACCAGTCATGAAGGTGGAAGGAAGCATCGTGTGTAGCATCTTTACTGCTGCTGCCTTTAACCCCTACAGGCATGACTATAGTAGGCTTGTAGTTCCCCAAGGAATCAAATCATGACAGACACAAAGAATGTGGAGACAAGTTTTAGAAATAACAATCAGAGAGAGGGTTCCTTGTGGAAGGATCTGGAAATCTTTTCTGAAAGGCACTAGAAATGTCCCACTATGGAGGACACTGGCCTTCAGGGAAAGGTTATGAACAGAGATGTCAGGGAGTGATGCATACCCACAGCTGATTTTTGAGGTTCCTTCACAGATGTCCTAGGTCATAGGCTCTCAAAGATGAGATGACACCGTCTCGGCTATAGCACTGAGAAACTAGCTTAGGTTTTTTTTTCAGGCTTCGAGAGATTAGAATGAGGATGTTTCACACATTGTACATTTTAAGCAATAGCTTGCATATTTCTGTTTGCACCTGTTCTGTTTATTTTTATTGCCATTGCTGCTCTTGTTAAATTTGTCACAGAAGCAATTTTGTGTTAAGAAAAGCATTTGCCCCATTTGTGACTGAATTCATACCAAAGCCAAATAACCCATTGGTTCCATTCTCTCATGTTTCCCATAAGTCTATGCATTGAGAACACTTTTTTGCGGCATTAATTCCTCATTCACAACAACAGATACAAGCCGTTGTTGACCATGTGGCCATCAAGGCTGTGGCCTGGAGAGAGCAGAACCCTTCAAGGAAAGTTGATGAACTGACTTGTTAAATGAGACTCATTAGAAGCTGTTATAATACTTAATGTTATCAGCTATTTGGAAAATATACTGTGTTACAAGATTATAATACAGCTGTTGGTCTGTGGTGGTTTATGGCCGTTACTATTGCAGATGTTTCAGGCCTTGAATTAACAGACTGACTTTCTTTCCATGTCTCTTTGTCAATGCTGAAGTTTGGACATGATAGACAAGTGCTCTGCCACTGGGCTACATCTTCAGCCCTTTGTACTTCAGTTTTGAAACATCCATTTACTGTTCAGTGGAGGGGCAGTGCACATGCCACAGCTCATGCGTGGAGGTCAGAGGACAGCCCTGTGGAGTTGGTTCTCTCCTTCCATATCTATGTGGAATCTGGTGATCAAACTCACGTCTTCGGGCTTTGGAGGCAAGTGCTTCTATCTGCCAAGCCCAGTTTTCATTTCTATATTTCCCCATTTTAAATTGCTTTTCTCAGTGGCATATCAACTGCTTTCCAGATTTCTGTTTTCAGAATTTGATTTTCCACATTATTAGTGCTCTTTTCAATTCCCTAACTCACTCTGACTACTAAGGCTGGAGACAGAATGGTCATAAGATGGTGCCATACTACTCCCTTCTGGAACATTTCCAACATTGAAGTCAAAGCTATGTCACTCATTAGGATGTGGAGGAGGGGATTGTTGACAGGATAAGAGAAATTCCAAGAGGTTTGGGCACTGGAAAAGACTGGGCAGGAAGGAGGAGATTAGGCAAGGCTTTGGAATAGTGTGGGCAAGGGCATGAAATGTGGGACTGGAATTCGTCTTTAAAAGTGCCTAGCTGGGGTAGAGCCATTTCCCTGCCCTTGCCTCATAGGTTCGGCTACCTCAGCTCATTTGAAAAGAGACTTTATTTGAAGACACCCGAGTAGATTTCTCTACTGATTCCCAGTTGTTAGCCTTAGATAACAACAAAAATGGTCTGTCTTGGGCTGGAGTGATATTGTAGTCAGTGATGAACTTGAACATCACTCAAGAAAGCCCAACATTGTGACATGGATTTCCTCCAGGGAGGCAGAGACCAGAGGGTTTCTTGGGTTTGACCAGCTGATGTGGGATTCCCCTCTGTATGATGTGAATACCATTGGTTAATAAAGAGGCTGCTTTGGGCCTGTTGCAGTGCAGAATAGGGCAAGGTGAGAATTCCAAGCAGATAGAGAAGGAGAGATTAGGCGGAGTCAGAGAGAAACTGTGTAGCTGCTGCAGGAGATAGATGCCAGACATCAGACAGAAACTTACTGGTAAGCCACAACCACGTGGCAATACACAGATGAATAGAAATTGGTTAATTTAAGACATAAGAGCTAGCCAATAAGAAGTGTGAGCTAATAGACTAAGCAGTGCTTTAATAATACAGTTTCTATATGATTATTTCCGGTATGTATGGCTGGAAAACCAACAAGCAGCCTCCGTCTATAGCCAGACATGGCCATCCGGGCTCAATCTACTTGGTGGGGTTAAACCAGCACTATACCTGTCTCTATAAACAAGCTGCCAGCGCCCAAGGAGTGACACCCAAGGTTGGCCTTTGGTGTCTACACGTCGGTGCATGCATGTATATTCTCTCTCTCTCTCTCCCTCCCTCCCTCCCTCTTTCCCTTCCTTTCTCTCTCCCTTTCTCTCTCTCTCCCTCTCTCTCTCATTTTCTCTCTCACTTTTCTTTTTAGGAGTTATTCAGGGTAATGGGGATGGTAGAATTAATGATGAAGAATTGGTAACATTTTAGTTCTATCTGTTATAAATAAGTTATACAAAGACTACTAATGCTGTGTATGTCATGTTGTGGTCTATGTAGAAATTATGATTTGAGTGGAAAAAATCTTCACTTTAAATAAATAACTACACTGGGGATCCATTGGAAAGCTATGGTAAATGCAGTATTTTTGGAGTGGGTACCAGGTTGTAAGTGATTTTGTTTTTGCATGTCTCTGTTTTGCCCTCAAAAGTAACAAGATGATGCCAAAGATGAAAGTTCTCCTTCGAAGGGGTTTAGTAAGTCCAAGACTACAGTTTTTGCCATCTTTGCCCTGGCTTAAAAATCTTTGCCCTGGCTGAAAATCAGCATGCTGGCATTTACTACCTGCAGCTAACCAAGATGGTAGTTTGTGGTGTGTACAGATTTGTTAGATGTGGAAGGCTTCTCACTGAGGAGCTGATTCAAGTCTCATGTTAGGCTGTATGGTGACTGAGTCCTGATGGAAAGATACTTGGTTTTTTGTTTGTTTGTGTTTTTCTAAAATGGTGGTTCTTCCTTTCCCTGCAGAGGAAATCTAAGTGGCAGAAATGAGTTTAATCCATCCTGCCTGAGTCGCTTTCTGTTTTTCTTCCAACTTTCTCTTAGTTAAAATTAGGTAGACCCATTACGAGGTTTCCTTCCTGCCATTGTTTTCTCATCACTATTGCCGCCTCCAGTGCAGAGCTGCTTGTCTTACGTGAAAGAATCCAGGTGATGCTGTCTGTCTAGAGGTCTATGGTGGGCCCTGATCTCTCAGCAAGTCAAAAGAGCTGCCTTAGTTGCTTGTCTTGTGTGAGTTCCTCCAAGCGACTGATTGAAGGTGCATCTGCTTAGCAGCCCCTAGAGTAGAGTTATGTCTTGGTTGCCCCTGTAGCCCCTGTAATGTTGCACTTGACACCTTAACATGCCTTCTCTTCCATACTGCTTGGAGGGAGGCCTATTAGGTAAAAGCATGTGACAATCTGATCTTGCTGTCTTGACAGCGACTAAGGGTGAGGAAATAGATTTTCTAAAGGTAAGTATAATACTTTGGGGAAATGCATGAGGCAGGATGTGATTAATTGTCACATGAGAAAATGGAACAGACTCTTAAACTGCACCGCAGAGGGGGACAATTTCTGGAGTCTACAAGAGCATACAAACACGAAGATGGGCCTGAGTGCTAAAGACAGCAACTCCAAATGAGGAGAATGGGAAAGAAGGGTTGGAGAAAGCAAAAGAAAGGGTGAGGGTCTCTCCCCTCTTTCCCTCTCTTCCCCTCTCCTCCCCTCTCCTCTATTCTCTTCTCCTCTTCCCTCTCCTCTGTGACACCCTTGTACTCCTCCATCCCACTCTGTCCATCTCTCTTTTCTTTCTTTCTGTTGCCCTGACAGATCTCACTGTAGCCCAGGCCAAGTTGTCTTCAAACTTTTAGCAATCTGGCTTCGACTTCCCAAGTGTTTAGACCAAGGAATGAGCTAACACACCTGCATAGAGATTTAAAAGTGGGTGGGACTCCTGAGAACCATATATTTTTTCCCCTTGAGAACTCATATAATTGACTAGATCCACACTGTAAATAATTAGAAAGATGCACTTAATTTTTATTTATGTTGATATGTTTAATTGTTTGAAGCTTCACGACATTTAATTGATTTCCCTTCTGTTTAGCCTTTATTGGTCTTCAAAGAAAGTCTTGTGTGCTAACAGAGTTCTGCATGCAATTAGTTATTAGCACAAAGTATGAAACTAGGAAAATACATTTCTCTAACTTTGAAGCAAAGAGGCAAAATCCATTTTCTTCAAGTACTTCTCAAAAGCTTGTAGTCCCAAGGGAAAAAAAAACATAAATTTCTTCAATCCAATAATCCGGTTACCCTCATGGCACATGAAAGCAAGACATTGAGACCACTTAGCCTAATACCCCAATTTAGAGATTCCAAGTCCAGCACCCTGTTCTTTCTTATGAAAAGTCTTAGGAGTCTGAGAACAAACCAGATAGAGGACTTGCTTTTCTTGGTGACTGTTCACTTGGCCTTGCACCCACCTGCGTCCCTATCTCTGGCCTGTTCAAGCCCTCTTTCTCAGATATCTTTCTACTTTTGTTGGAAAGGGGGGAATTTGGTGTTGAATGGGAGAACCAAACAAAGTGGTCTGGCTGTGTGTTTGATTACATTTTCATTAATGATCACTAATATGACTGATGTCTCTGGGAAAATGTTTGAGGGACACTTCAGCCCCTGTGGCTCAGAATATCCCTTGCCAGCCTTTTGGCAACTATTATGGTTAGCTTCAGCTGTCAACTTGACACAAACTTATGGTTATCTGGGAAGGGGAACTTCAATTGAAGAACTGGCCTGATCAGATTGGCCTGTGGCTTTATCTATCAGGCATTTTCTTAATTGATAGTTGATATAGAAGGATACAGCTTACTGTAGGAGGTGCAATTCATAGGCAGGTGGATGTAGACCGTATAAGAAAGGAGCAAACTGTGATCCTGAGAGCAAGCCAGTAAGCAGCTTTCCTTCATGATAACAGCTTACCACAAATTAACATATATGACTTGTTATATCCCAGGACAAATACTTTTTCTCTTTGACTGGACCCTGTGAAACTGCCATACAGTAGGTGTTTAGAACTGTGAGTTTCTGGTATATGGGACTTTTCTGACAAATGAACTCAGTCTGACAGACCAGTTTCATCTTTTTGTTGTTGTTGTTGGCTTCATCATTATTTTTATTTCCTTTGTGTCACTGAAAGAATGTAATCTGGATTTGTTGTTTGTTTTGTGGATTTTGGTTTTTTTAATTAAGAAAATGGAGTTCATTAATAAAGCATAGTCTGAACATGTTTCTCTTGGTATTTTGGGGGCAGTCTTCTTGTTTTCATCAGTGCTCCAAAGATCTTCATGTTGTTATGTGGATAGCAATATTTTCTATCCTTTGAAAATTAGATTACCCATGGTAGTTTTCAAATAAATATCATAAGATGAGGATAATTCATTTTAGTCTTAAACTAAGATGCGTTAATTATTTTTTCCATATCTAAGTTCTTTGTGCTATAGGTATATGAGATCAAAGCCACTTTGAGTAAAAAGCACCTCCCTTTCCCACTCCCCAGGACTAATGGGTTGTCTTAGTTAGGGTTTCTAATTGCTGATGACCAGGACCATGCAACTCTTATAAAGGAAAACATTTAATTAGGGCTTGCTTACAGTTTCAGAGGTTTAGTCCATTACATCACAGCAGGAAGTATGGCAGCATGCAAGCAGACATGGTGCTAGAAAAGGAACTGAGAGTTCTGCAGGCAACAGGAAGTGAACTATCACACTGGGTGTGGCTTGAGCATATAAGAACTTAAAGTTCACCTCCACAGTGACGTACTTCCTCCAACAAGGCTACATGTACTCCAACAAAGCCATACCTCCTAATACTGCCTTTTCCTTTGGGCCAAGCATCCAAATACACGAGTCTTTGGGAGCCATACCCCTTCAAACC
This sequence comes from Ellobius talpinus, assembly GCA_001685095.1. Classification (NCBI taxonomy): domain Eukaryota; kingdom Metazoa; phylum Chordata; class Mammalia; order Rodentia; family Cricetidae; genus Ellobius; species Ellobius talpinus. The sequence continues at coordinate 20,518 of LOJH01000150.1, read as the reverse complement.
ATCACATAGGCCATACTTGTAATCTCAGTTACTCAGAAGACTGAGGCAGGAGGATTGAAAGTTCAAGGTGTTCATGAGCTACAGAGTGAGTTCAAGGCTGACCCAGCCTCCTCAGTGAGATATTGTTTCAAAATGGAAAGTAAAGGGAAGGCTTGTGATATACTCAGTGGTAAGGCACTGGCCTGCATACGTAGAGCCTGGGGTTCACCTCAGAAATAAAAATGTTTTCCCCTTTCTTTTTTCCCTTTAAAGAAGACTCTTAACATCATTTTACATATGCCGGTATGTGTGCATATATACATATATATGAATAGATTTTAATTAGCACGCTTGGTAACAATGTTTTCTTGTACAGGTTTAGTTTTATTACCCCACACTCAACCCTCTTACCTTCCTTCCCCACTGTTGATTTGAGAACTTACTCACTTTTTATTTTATTTTTTGTATGAAGCACCAGAGAGCTTTAACTTACAAAACTGTTGGAGTCTTTAGATCGCCACCATATTTTGATGTACTTCTTTGTCCCGTGTTTCACTAGAATAAGGATGAAAAAATCAGGTATTAGAAAATAACATTTTGAAAATAGTACTGGAATTTTATTGTTGGAAGCAAACATTTAGTAATGTTTTACTGAAGAAGCAGGGGTGGAGCTAGATGTAGTCAATAGAGAAGGCAGAGGCATTGTATTTGGGAAGTAGAAAAAGATAAGATCTCCTGAGTAAATTGGGAGCATGGGGACCTTGGCGGAGGGTCAAAGGAGGAGGGAGGGAAGAGTCAGGGAGGGGGTAGAGAAAAATGTAGAGCTCAATAAAAATCAATAAAAAAACAAAAAAAATATATCATTTGATACTTGGTGATAGAAGACTTTTTTAACATTCTGCATGATCCATTTGTGGTTCAGCAGGAACACTTGTAGTAGTGTTTCCCCCTTTAATGAATTTCCTTTTTATTGACATGATACAAAGAAAAATAGAAGAGCCAGTTGCAGTTCACATGTCCCAATACTGATGATGGATGCAGGGCAAGCCTTCCTAACTCTTACATGAATCAGAGTCTTGGCACTGTCTTTCATAATTTATTAGTCCTTAAAGTAGAGTGCTTTGCTCATGAAGCTTCAGAGAAACAAGAACGTTAAAACACACAATTAATTAAAATCTTTAGAATGAGCAGCAGCAGCATTGATAAAGCATTATCCTCTAAAGCACACAGGAAGTGCAATCCCAGTGGGGGAACCAGGTTAAAAGTCTATCTTTCATCATGGTCAATAAACTGAGCTTACTGAGCTTGGGTTTGTAGATTTAGAAACAGAAATAGACATTTAGGCAGGACCCTATTCCTCTCTACACAACACATCTCAGTTATTAATAGCAATGCTGTCTATAGTCTGTGCTTGATTTTGCACATATGTTCTTGTGCGGTACTTGGAAGAACTGTACAGAATAGGTGTTAGGGTTTTCAGTGTGTGGCTGAGACAGCAGATCACTTGATGGAATGCTTCTCAAAGTGGGCTCCATCCTTCTCCTCAGCAGGAACTTGTTAGGCAAATTCATACCCACCCCCATCTTCCCTGAATCAAATTTTTAGGAGTGGAGCCCTGTTGTGTTTTAAGAACAAGTCTCACGTGTTCTATCCTCATGCCAAAGTCTGAGAACTATTGGATTATATAACCGTATGTGACAATGCTCTGTTAGTGGAAACAGGATTTCAGATGGTATATTGGAGTTTACACTTACTGGAAGCATCTCTACAGGGGCATGCTGGATAGTGGTTTTCCTATACAGCCTTAAGTCTGCTATAGGTTTATTTCTCTCTCCCATTACTTAGGTTCTGCTTTACCAGTAACTTCTCTGTTTAATGTGTGTGAAAAGAAGTCTTTTAACTAAGAGGAACATTAAAAAATCTTTCTTTTGGAGAGCCATCTGGGTCTGGTCTCTTTCACTGTAAATCGCAGTTCTCTTTCCTAAAGGTTTCGTGGGAATGAGATAGGACTGGTTATGCTCATGTCTTGTGACAGTCCCTGAAATCATGGGCTTTGCTATGCTTGCTTCTCTGTATTCATAGAGATAGTCTGGTGTCAGACACATAAATGGCAATCCATTTCTCATTGGCTAATTGATAGAATGCTCCCATTTTATCTGACGTTCACACAGCCGTTCTGGACTGTTAGTGCTGGGTGCCACATTCACAGACAAGCCAGGCAGAGGCACAGCTCGTACATCCTGGTTTGGTGTTTCCTCATTGCAAGATCCATGTGTGTTTTCAGACTCCTGAGTTGTAGTTTTTCAACTAAAAACAGACGTGATGCTATCCTATGTGTTAAACGTGTTTCTTTGAGAATACTTCAGAAAACTCTGAGTGTTACACAAACATGCACTGTAATTCTGGAGTATCTTGAAGAACAGCTTCTGAGCTGAGGTGTCATGAGCTCAGAAGCTCATGATATTTGCTGATGAACTAGGTTGTCTTCTCGAGCTAGGGAGCAAGAGTGTCTGAACAGAGTAGAAAGACTATGAGTGTTTTGTAGAGGACCTCAGACTAACACAATCAATCCTGGCTGTCAACATTCTGAATGATCCTCTCTCAGCTCCAGCCATAAAATGAATGCCAGACAACCTTCCTGTAGGGCTATCTATGCAAGCCTATCTGAGAGCTTGGAAGTAGTCACCAGGGAAGCATGTTGAGGAAAAAATGTTAGAGCTAGAAGAGCATGGGGTATGGAATAGGATTACCAAGTCCTTGTACAGACTCCTTGTAGTACACTTGGGTTTCTAAGAAACCTAATTTTCTATCCCTTGAACCACATGCTAACTTTCTTATAGATGAGCAAGAAGCTACATAGGTTTATCTATCTCCCTAGCATGGTTACAATGTCACTGGACCACAGATATATGTATGGGTGATGGTTCAGGCTTATTAAAAGCATCTTTCATCTCTCTCTCTCTCTGTGTGTGTGTGTGTGCGTGTGTGTGTGTGTGAGTGTGTATGAGGAAGCCTGGACAATATGAAGAATGTGTTCCTTATAAAGGGGCAATTGTTGTTTGACTCTGTGGATTCTTGCCTATGGCAATGTAAATCTGAGAATGCCCAGATATCTGACTTGAAGAGAAGACAGAACTCTGATATTTTAGTAATAGTTTACGGTTTTCTAATGTTGGCTTAATGGAAAGTGAGGATTTTCGTCATGGCCCAAGCAACACATCTGTAGGCCAGATTGGGTGCGGACCGCCAGCTGGTGGCCTCTGTTGTAGAGTGTTCTGTAAACAAAACCTGTTATTATTAGATGCCCTGGAATTTATAGGAGCTTCCCAGGAGCCACTACGTCAGGGACCCTCCAAGGAATACATGTTTTTCCTTGTTACCCTACAAAATAGCCCCCTATACCAAAGCCAGGCCTGCTTTGAAATAGGCTCCAGGGACTTTTAAATTTGTGCTGCATAATGTGGAGAGGTTCTAAGTCCAGATGTTTAGGCGGGTAGACAACTACATCTCTTTGGAGGGGAGATTTGCAGAAATGGCATTACATGGTTTTCTCCCTCTAGGAGGTCAAGCATCAGTCTGTACACTAAGTCACTGGGTAGAAATGATCTGTAGGTTGTCCATTTTATTCTTCTTGCTCTCTTTTGTATGTTTAAGGGAAAGTGTGTGAATGTACATGTATGTACACATGCCTGTGGAGACCAGAAGACAACCCTGGGTATCATTCTTCAGGCAATACAACATCTTCCTTGTAAAGATGTGTTCTCTCATTGGCCTGAAGTTTATCTAGGCTAGACTGGTTGGCCAGTGAGCCTCTAAAAACAGCTGTCTTCCTCCTCCCAGTATGTGACATGGATATTCTGTAGCTATCATGTTTGACTTCAGGACTTACATCACTTTTTCAGGAATAGTTTTGTATTGACTCCAGTCTTCAATTTGCATTACAGAAAAAAGAGTTTGATGTGGATAACCTCAGCAAGTCTGAGCTGCGGATGCTTCTCAGTGTGATGGAAGGTGAACTAGAAGCCAGAGACGTGGTCATTGAGGCCCTTCGGGTAAGAACATTCTGGGAGTGTGTCCTTATCATTTCTTAGAGGGCCATTGGCAGAGGTGCTCTTCCTCTTAGTTTTTGAATCAGTTGCATTTAAAATGTTATATTTGGTGAACGTATGCTCCCCACTCAAAACGTCAAACTAGAAACTACATAAAACATACAAGTCATATAGATGTTGAGATGATAGAAGCTGAGAATAAACCATTGAAAATGGGAGACTTGAGAAGTCTACTGTGTTATTCTGCAATCTTTACATATTTGTTTGACCTTAGACATACAATTTAAAAAAATTAGTACTTTGTGGCTTGTATGTGTCTGATAGCTTTGAGGGAGAATTACGAGAATCATTCATAAAAATATTGCTGATAATATATCTTTTTACTTCCCCTGTAAGTTAAGAATGATGTTTTTTATTTTTAGAAATTCAGAGTTAAAATGGAAATGTTCATATCTTCAAATTATTTTATCAGAGTTTTCAGTAATTTAAAAATATTTCTATAATAGCTTGCAAAGAATATATCAAATGTCTTGATTACATTTTCTTTTTAAAGTAACGTTAATCTGTCTTGATGCTGTTTTATGGTTGGATTCCACTTCTTGTTTTGGTATATCAGTCAACTATAAGTTTCAGTTTGGTTTTGTTTTTCCTTCTTTTATAGTCATTTGTATGTAATAAGATATATCTTGGTTCTCAGTTATTTGGCAAACAGGGATGTAATTATTACATATAAAGTGTGGGTTTATCTTATTTCACTAAGGATTATTTCCTTAAACTTTGTTCTGGGGATCTTTTTTAACATGTGGGAATCTGTAAAAATGTAAAAATACAGCTGATTGTTGCCTGTGACAAGAACTTTTATGGTGAAGAAGGGAGGTAGGAATGGTAGATGGTCACATTGGCTGTATAAGGATATAGCCTATACAGGAGTGTAGAGAACTTGATCTTGAGTGGGAGTGGAAACATTTCCTGAATTCACATAATGGAAACTGGTATATTATCTACCATTAGCTCAGTGACCAAGAACAATGTCCCCACAAACTGGAAGTCTGGTTGTGTCATCTGCAAGCCAGCATTGGAGTTACAGCTCTTTGGATAAGAAACTTTGCTAAGTGGCCATCTGCATAGTTTGGTTGTGAGTGTGGTCTGTCCTATTCCACATGGAGAATATAGTATGACCATGTGAGCTACTGCTCCAGAATGCAGTCACCTCTTGAAACCAAATGGAAATGCATGGCTCAGCTGCCCTTACATGCTTTTCTCTTCTGTATTAATGTACAAAATGCGCTGGCCCTGTGCAGCCTCCCACCGCTTGCATAAATGTTTGAACACTTAGTAGGTCCTTTGTTTTTATGTTTTAGAAAGCACATGCATTTTATTTAATTTAATTGCAATATTTCCAATTGGAAGACTACAGGCAAAGGTTCCCTAATGATCAAGCGGATGTCTTCTGTAGAATTGAAGTTTGAATTATAAGGAAACTTAAACGGCACAGTCAGTGGTTTAGAACCCTATTTCTCATGCTCATAAAGTATTTCTGTTGTGCTTGGCTAGCCTGCCAGGGATATTAAGGATAATTGGATGTTTAAGTATGCTGTATTAAAGTAAAATGTAAAAAATCTAAAAATCTCAATCGTGACATGTATTTCCTGATATCTAATAGAAAAGTAACTTACAGTAAGTGGGGAAGATCTTGGAGAAGTTAGGGGAGGGGAAACTGTAATCAGAATATATTGTATGAAAAAAATCTATTTTCAATAAGAGAAAAATAAAGAAAATATGAATTTCCATTTATGTATGTTTACTGGAAAACATGATGAACTTGATGTCCGATTGCTCTTATTCATATTCATTGCTATAAATGCAGTTGCAAGAGAATCCTGATCCAAGCCTACCATAGTGTTGACTCAGATACAGTGAGGTGGTGAATGACTTCTGGTAAAGTTCCAAACAAAGTGCATGTTTAGCCTGGTGGTGCATGCCTGTGATGGATCTCAGCACTAGGGAGTCAGAGGCAATGAGATCAGCATAAGTTCAAAGCAACTGTGGTCTACATAATGAGACCCCGTGTCAAACTAAATAAGCAAGAAAGAAAGGGAAAAAGAGGAAAAACTATACATTTACATGGGAATTCAGTCTCTAGAGAATTTGGTTTGTTAAAATAATTTAAATAAGGTGTTTATTGATAAAAAGGAACTCCTGTCTAGCCTCAATATGGTCATAACAAAAGTTCTCATGAGAATAGTAAACTGAGGGGCATGTAAAACTTTAGGGAAGACTTGAAAAATATTCTTGGCAGCAGGTGGATTGCAGAGTTCAAGGCCAGCCTGGTTTCTAGAGTGAGTTACAGCACAGCCAGGGCCACAGAGAAAGCCTGTGTTGAAAAACCAAAAAGAAGCAAAGAAAAGAAACAAAAAAAATTCCTAGGTGTGTGACAGACTCACCCCCCTGTCCCCTAAGAGCCAATTAACGAGAAAACAAAAATGTTCTGTGCTGCTTCAGCATAGCCTGTGGAGAAGCGCTGGCTGAGACCAGTCTTCGGTGTTTAGAGACTGAAATCAAACAAGCTGAAGGGGAGCCCTGAGAGAATATGATCCAGCCAGGACCACACAGGAGCCTTCTTCTTCGTTGTCACGCGATGGAATTCAGTGTGTGTGAGATCTTCTAAAAAGCTTTTCTAAAAATGGTGTTTATGAATTATTTAAATATTTAGACGGTCTGGTTTGAAGAGTGGGTATTAATGGAGTTTTCACATACCTGTGGTACCTGGAATAGACTTACTGCCAAAATTTACTATGTTCCCTGTATATTTGACGATGGAAACCACTCAAATATTTACCTGGGTTCAAATGTGTCATGAAGTTGCCTTTTGCTTAACCGTGCAGCAGAATATGGTTTACTGGATGATTAATGCCCCAGCAAGAAACTGAGAAGAAATTTTTATTCCATATTACTAGATAAAGTTATCTATAAATTAAAAACTAAAATCTCTTTAGTAAATAACCAATATACCATGTATCTACAGGTACATTTTGGTTTTCTAAGTAAAAAAATGCTATTTGAGCTTAGTAATTGAAATAAGGGATACTAATTTATACCCTGAACTGTATTAGATTTAGAAATGATTGCATTGGGACTTTTCCAAATTCTTTATAATTTAAAAATGTGTTTCAGACCAAGCTGTTTCACTTTTTAAACCACATGATCCTGGTGGTTTTGAGTTTCAAGTCATAAAGATTTCATTGATGGTTGAATAGGGAGTGGTAGACTCCCGAGAAGAGTCCACAGATGAAAGTTTGGAGGGGTAAACCAGATTACAGTGTGTATCTTGGCATTTTTGCTGCTTTCTTTTTTTAAGGTAATAAAGCACTTCTGATATAAAAAGTCCATAGCATTGTAACAGTATTCACTTTAACAATCTTTAAAAATATTCTTGCACATGGTCTTGCTATGTAGCCCAGGATGACTATGAACTTGTATCCCCATGCCTGTGCCTCCTGCGTGCTGGGATTGCAAGCGTGTACCACCATGCCCATTTCTAAGAACATGCATTTTTCTTAAAATGAAATTTGTCTTTTAAAAAGAGCAGTCCTGACTTCCCCATCAGATTTTCTGTAGGTCATTTTCCCCTCTTTTTATATGAGATAAATGAAATTGTATGAAGGCTAGGCAATCCCCCTCTTAATCTTCATAAATACACTAACTGTAGGAATCAGATTTTCAATTATTTGCATTTCTTTACATAGAAAGCACTTCTAGCTCTGGTAACCTTTCGGGACTATCAATTGACAGAAAAGCATATCCAAGGGATTATGTGAACAACTGTATGAAAAAGTTGGAAATTACAGTGGATGTTTATTCCTCTCTCAACACTGTGAAGATGAGTGATGGGAGCCGGAGAGGCAGCCCTGTGCCAAGTCTCAGCTAACTGCCAGGGATATTTTTGTGTTACTCCTCCCCCGAGGATTCCTCTGAGTGGTGGAAGCCTGGTTTGGGATAGCCCTGCAGGGTGATGTACAGTAATAGGAAAGAGAGGAGGTGAACTGCAGGCTTTTTTTTTGGCAGTATGCTCAAGGTTTCTTGAGCTCAAAAGGGTAGCAAATACTATAATTGCAGTACAGGAGGCTGAGGCAGGAGGTTTAAGATCTTGAGGCTAGCTACACAGTGAGGTCCTGTCAGAGATAAGCAAAAATATAGTCATTGAATACCCACTGAATACCAGGCAGAAAAGTGAAATTAAGGTGTATTAAGTACAGGCATACTGTTTCAAACATTTCAGAAAAATGCTTTATCCCGACCTTATATATTTTTAAATTAATTCTTCCCAGTAGCGTCGTTTAGGCCAGACCTCGCTTTTTCTCAAAATGTCACTGACTGTACTCAGAGTTTTCCTAGGTTGATCTTCATTTTATAATAAAGTAAAACAAAAGCTTAATCTACTCATTGGGTCCAAATTGCAGAAAAATTGAAGACTTTTAAATATTACTTTAAATTGAAACAGGTTTTCTCAGGCCCAGCACGGCTGATACTTGGGAGTAGATTCTTTTGTGGGGCGCAAAGAGTATCCAGTTTCTTTCCTGGTGGTCAGCAACATTCCTCAGTGCCCTCCCTTCAACCCATGCTTGTCCACAGCATACCTAGCGTGATGACCAAGGAAGGTCTCTTATGAGAGACACAATTGTGCCCATGGGGTCAACACCATTCTGAAGTTTTACTAACCACTAGAAATGTCACTTTAAAAATTTTATTTGAAAAAATGAATGTAAGAACTTAAAACAATTTGAACCTATTGTGATACAGTCTTTTCCTTGTGAAATACTGATACTTCAAAGTTAAAGGTTAATCTGAAGGCGCCTATTTGAACAAATTTTATGACCCTTTCCAAACATGCCATATATTTTACTATTTAAAATTGCAGGACAGTTTCTTTTCCAGAACTTAAGTGCTTTACTTTTCAAAGAGAAATGTGCTTGTGATTGTAATGCTCAGTGCTGGAATCTTGATTCAGAACACATGGTGCTGGGGAGTCAACCCAGAGCCTCTCACTGAATAAGCAGGCACTTATCCTCCTTCCACTGTCTGACCTGGGCACCTTAGTATCAGACAGAATAATGTGTTCTGCTCTGTTTTGAAAACTAGCTCTTGGTTAATGGCAGCGTGTTGTG
>LOJH01000149.1:70616-119475 GCA_001685095.1 Ellobius talpinus | reverse complement strand
CTATAGAAACAAAGGGACTCCCGCCGCCCGGACCCAGCGCCCAAACAGGCTGTATTCATTATTTTCATCAGAATACAGATGTACGGAGAACGTGGGACCTGACTTTGGCCTTGGGCTTTGTCTCAGAAAGTAGCTGGTCATTCTGAAGAAAGCAGAACCACGCTGTGTAAACTGTGATTTTACTAATTCTTGTTCTTTTTGACACCAACATTTTGTTGTGCCCCAATTTATGGTCTCCAGATGACCATGGTCCCTACAGAATGACCTTGTATCCTGTGTCTAGTCTCCTTCATTCTCTTCTTCCTGGTTTTCCTCTTTCCAGTGGGCACCCCCAGTACCACCATTGCCCAGGGAAGCCTTTACTTCATGATGTTGAGGTTAGATAGAGAAACAGTCACTTTAGTTCTGGAATTTTCTACAGTGTTTCTCAGCAGACAAGTGTCAACTGAGAAATCTTTCCAGCTCAGAGGTTAAGACAGACCTTAGGCCACAGTCTGCAGGGGGTTCTTCATCCATTCACCAAGTGGAAGCCATTGGAGACAGCAGAATGACCCAGAATGTCTCCTCCAGATTGGGCATATGAGGGTGGGAACCACTGAGGAAGGACCATGGTGGGGACATGGTGGCTATGAGATGAGCTATTGAGGTCTAAGTGACTGCAGGGCTTCTTTAATTGTGGTAGATGCACACAGTGTGAGGTGACCCATCACATACATGCTTAAGTGTGCAAGGACATTTATTTTGTTAACGCGTTGGGAATGAATGCCAGAGATAAGTCATGGGGGCAAGGTGAAAGCCGCCTGTAACCTCCTCTCGCTCCTGTTTCTAATTAACAGTCCACTCTTCTTGACTACGAACATTTATATGGCATCTCTTAGGAATGGTGTCAGATGCTTGAGCATCCCAGGGTGACCCTATCTAGGACATGCTCAGTAGAACCTGCCAGATACTCTGCCGTCATCTCTCACTTTGGCCCGACAGTCTCTGTGGGCATTTCTTCAGGTGGGCCTAGGCCTAAGCCTCTGCCTAAGGCCCCTGTGCCCTTTGTCTGCTTCCCTAAAGGACTCTCGGAATTCTGAGATTCAGGTGACAGGGCACAAAGGTCAGGGACCAAAACAGTGTTGAGAGAGTTCTTGTATCCGGCAGTGACCAAGCACTGTATATCTATACAGTTCAAGAGCATGGGGACAATCTGGACTTCACTAGATGTAGCGTCTTTGTGTAAGGACGTCCAATGCACATCCATCCCTGGTAGTATAGTCAGCAGATCATACGTTTACCATTTAAGATTGAAGGTGTTGTCCATCTTGCCCATTTGCAATGCAGAAATCAGCCAAAGACCCGAGTTTGCCATGGAAATCTCACGGGCATCAGCCTGTGAGTCACAAGACAAATGGTGTGGCTTCTGTCTGACCAGTGGCCACACAGCCGCTGAGACCTCCCTCCTCTTGAGCTGACCCTTGGGGAACCATAACGTGGCAGTTGGAGGAACTATCCTCTGAAAGTTAGCTTTAGGAATGTATTTGCTGTGTTAAAACCACAGCGAGGCCCTCTTCCCAGATACCCATTTACATTTTAATATCTCAAAGAAACATAGTTGAGTTTAATATAGAGCATAAATAATTGATGCTACTTATACGCTTGAAGTAGATGAATTTGGTTGAATTGCCTAAAACCACTTCATGTTCCAAACCTTACCTTGGCCCTCTGGCATGCCATATTAGGATCGTCAGCTCTCAGAACAGCTTCTGGCACATAACAAGTATTTCCTGTGCACCTACTGTGTGTCAGGGGCTGCATGGATGGGAAGAAATGAATGCCCATTCTCATAGAACTTAACACCTTGTGCCTTCTTCCAGGCAATCAAAGAAATGGCGCTGATTCAAGTCTATATGAGGGACCCTGGCTCAAGGGAATTCAAATGACTGACTTAAGATGACTAAATGTCCAAAGAACTAACTACCATTAACTGGCTTTGTAAAGACATCCTTAATGGTCAGATACAAGTGATTAGCAGATCAAAGCAGCTTAGCCTCCATTTCTATTTCATTGATTTGGCTTACATGTAAATGATACTTGTAATCTGTTTGAAAATGGTTTCTTCTCTCGTAAGTCAGCAAACGTGCCCTGTGAAATCTGTTTGCACAATTAATTAGCAGGCGTGTTTAAGGTTCATTTGTTAGTGTGTCACGGTGTAATGTCGGAGCTCTTCATCGGGGGTTGCCAGGGTCCAGAGAAAAGTCTGTTATCTGTGTAACTCTTGGGGTTTCTGGTTCCGCAGACACAGTTAAAGGCTAGGATGCTGTCATTCTGTACCGGTGACAGTGACTAACTGAATGGAGATGAGGCACAGGAGGAAGATAGGGTTTCTTTTCCCTTACAACCGCCAGGAACTCTCAAAAGAGTGACAGTCTTTGGTTAACCTAGCATGTCCCCACCCCCAACACATTCCGCAAATATTGAAAGCTTCCTGTTGTGAATTCCAGAAGCAAGGGAAGAAATCATACAGGGTCTGAAAGGATTCTGAAGAAACGGGATGAAGCACACATGAGGGGGAATTGTGGGAAATAGCTCAGTACAGATGCGGGTTGGTGGAGGCAGGACCTCACTTAGCAAGTGGTTACAGAGACTTCTTGTCTTCTGGGTTCCACAGTAGGGCCACTGATGGAGGTAGGGCAGGGGAAAGGAAGGAAGTGTAGGAATTGTGACAAGGAGGATTAGCGCATAGCCTCAGCCTCCATGTGTGTGTCCACCCTGGATACTGTGTCCTCCCGTGTCCACCTAGCCTAGATTGGTAAGAGATAGGCTGTATGGGGTTCCTTAAGGGTGACTATTCATTGCCATAAAGGGCCACTTGGCTGTGAGGGCCTGCCTCACTGAGTGAGAGTCTTCCTCTCTGAGCAGTGCTACCCAACACTGGCAGTTTGGTGGAGGTGTGGAAGTATGAGATTCCTAGGGCAACGAAGGCTGGAGCCCACACTCTGTTCTCCACCATCCACCCAGTGAGAGCTCACTCTGCCCTCTGATAACACCCCCTCCCCCCACCACACAGGAGCAGCGTATGTCACCAGGTCCTGTGTTGTCTCTGTTTATTCTCAACAGAACTTTCAAAGTTTCAAGCGTTTTTGCTGAATGTAAACTAATAGCATGGTGAAAGAACCACCATGAGTGTGTTTGCCAGAACTTGGGTCCTTTGTGTATTTGCTGACATCTTCAGGGCAGAAGTCCTTCAATTACTAAATCTTTGTGGCACTCTATGGAAGAGACTTTCCTGTCGGTTGACGCTCTGATTACAAAGAGAAGATAGCAATAAGATTTATTTAAAGGAAGACTTTCTCAAAGGTACTAATGTAGCTAGTATTCATTTGTTTAACAAGAAAAAATGGCAAGCACAGCTTCAGGGAAGTGATTTCAGGTCTTATCAAGGAGAAAAATCTCCTGCCTTCCAGCCTGAGAAGGTCCAGGTCATTTAAACACATGCAAATTACCCCATTCCTCATTACCATGCCTGCTCTCCGCCCCCCCTTTTCTCCCCCCATCCTAAAGCTTTTATCAGGGAGAAGAGTGAAGATTCGAGTCTGTCTTTAAAATTCATTTCAAGGATATATGAAATAAAAAATTCAGATCGGCTGGAAAATTCTGGCTCCCAGCTGTCACTCACCGTCACTGCTCCATCTTAAGTTCGAATGACAGGAGAAATGCATTGCTCCTTTCTGGAGTACTGCTGAGGTAGGCCTGGCTGCATAACTAAAGAGCCCTTATCACTTTGGCTCTCCTGATGGCTTTGTAAATTAAATTGTTAGCACTTCCAGGAAATAAACCCATGTGACCTCCCACTCCCTAATTGCAATTATGCTTTTCCATGTTAAGTTGATTTGGGTTGCTTCAGTCAAATACACAGAGTTACGACTGGTTGGGTGGGGACCCCCCCTTCATTCTCTCTGCCTCTATGAGTTTGATCCTTTCTCCAACCCGTCTCTGGAGGAAGCAGATGTGGAAAAGTTGTACTACTCTTTAACCTTTGCAGGATTTTTTTCTCATGTGGATTCGGGCTTCCACCCAGTTCTAGGATGCACCAAACACTGGGCTGCACAGGAGCCCAGAGCCCAGGGACCCTCGGGGGACATGTAAGATCCAAGTCATAGGATCTTTTCCATAGACTAGCCATGCTGCTCTTACATCCCAGCCTTTTTCAGTCTTGCAAATGGGAGATGACCCCTTAGGAGGATGTCTCCATTAAAGGCCACTAGAGAGGAAAGGCATAATGTGTGAATAAGTCTGAAGGGACTCATATTCTTCCTCAGTAATGTGCTGCCTTGGATTCTACTGATGGGGTTGTGTGGGTGTCGTCTTCTTTATCAGGGGGGCTAAAAGGGGTAGGCAGCACCTTTCCATTGAATTCTGTTATGACAGACACAACTACATACAAAGACCTTATTTTCTGTTCTCGGATATTTCCACAATGCAAACTGGGTGAGAAAAGCTCAAGGCTATAGAGGAATAGCTCAGTGTCCCAGCTCTCTTTCTGTAGCTTTCCTGATGCAAGAAGAGAAAGAGAACTCTCCAGCCAATTTCTTCATGGGGAGTGTGCCTTTTCAGATTCCCTTAGCTTTCTGTACTACTTTTCAGGTGAGGAACTGAGTCTTCTGAAAAGTCTCAGGGGTACGAAGACCTCCAGGCGTTCCTCCTTCCCAAGAAATGAGCATGGGCAAGCCAGAGTTCAGATTCTGTGTTCCAGCAAAGGAAGACTATTTTTCACAGCTTCCTTCAGTAGGTTGTAAGCTTCCTGGGAGAAAAACTGCATTGAAAGACTCTACATAATTCCCTCTACTGCTGTAAGTCTTGGGTTGGTGCTGAGCGCTGTGGGGGCCACCCTGGAGCAGAGCCGAGGGAGTGATACGGAGATGCTGAGAACTTGGCAATGGAAATCCTGTGTCCCTGGCCACGCCCACTTCTCTAGGTGTGAGTTGTCCTGGAGGAGTTGTGTCAGAAAGATGGCAGTGCCCAAGGCTGGCACCTGATCAAATAACACACTGTTCACACCTGTCATCGTCATAAATTCTGCTGGTGTACATGACTATAGCATATAAGGAACTAAGACATAGGAAGGGGAAGGAACTTGAGTACCCGAGAGAGGACAGGAGTTGAAGCTTCTGTATGAAAACTAAATCAGAGTTTGAATTCAAGTGAGGACAGTCTTCATCTGCTTCCCCCATATTGTTACTTTTTACTTCAAATCTATTAGCTCTCTCTCTCTCTTTCTCTCTCTCTCTGTGTGTGTGTGTGTGTGTGTGTAAAGAGGATTTTTATAAACAGACTTTTAAAAAGCTAGTAACTTGTGCTGTTATTGGGGATGGTCTTGGAGCTTCTCAGAATACCTGTAATTCCCAATTAGCACTGTGACTTGTGGAATGAAAACATGAGCTATGATGAGGAATTCTTGCTGGAATAAATGTCACTGTTTCAATTAACCAAAGGGCACCATAAGATGGATTATAAAGCCAGGACAGAATTTTTTATCAGTCTTGGTCCAAAAGCCACCTTTTATCAGTCCGAGGACAATTAGACAGTCACCAATGTCAAGAGAATAGCAGCATTGTTTTAAGCTTGCATTTCCAGTGTCTTATTTTCCTATGTTTTTCCCTCCCTGGTGGCTGAAGTTAATCGTGACTTGCTTTAATGATCACATCTGAAAGTGATTGATAGCAAGACTTTATAAAAGGAATGGGAAGTCCAACACTGCCTGTGTCGACAAGTTTGACTTGGCGCCTAATCCGTTGGGGGCTGCTGTCCTTGCCTGTTGCTGATTTGCATCAAATGGAAAATATCTTCAGACCATCCTAATGCTTCAGTGAGCTGAAATGTATCATTAGGGATGTGAAATCATTGGGGTGCATGCATTCTTAAAGGCAAGATGCATTTTCTTCAGGTTGTTAAATAGTTACTGAAATCAAAATCCCATCTCTGCTCAGAGCCACATTAGCCCTGTGTGTCCTTCCCTGTGGCTTTGAGCCTTAGTCTGTAATGATGACGTCCAAATATGGTTGAATTTGGCTGTCCAGATAAAGCATCCTAAAGCAGCGATATTCAGGAGCGTTTTGGAAGTGCTAAGCACAGATTTCCATCGATGTTGCTTTCCTGTTCCCTTGTTATCTGTGTTCCACGCCACAACCAACAATTCAGATAGCAATATTGCCAGGTGGAGCTCAGGGGCATTTTCTTTGCCAACAATGACTACTAACTGGACTGGAAACACTGGGCTAGCTATAGCTCATCGGAAGCATGCTTTTGCATTTTGTTTTGTGTCGTTGCCAGAGCCAGGAATGGTAAAAATCAATGTCAGTTTCTTAACTGAGAGCTGGTTGTGACTTCAGCTCCTTTTGTCCAGTGTGTGAAATGAGAGCATCGTGCTGTACAAGAAAAGCTCCTGCCCCTTGCATGTGGCAGGCTCCTAGGCCACCCTGGCTCATAACAGGGCTTCAAAATTAACGTTCACACCCCTCCCCCCCGAGCAGTGCCACCCACACTATATTTTGGGCCCTCACCCTGCTTTGCAAATCCACACACAACTGTCACAGCTAGCAGCAAAGGCTGGCTGCGGATGAGGAGCAGGGGACTGAGACCAAGTAGTGCGTTTAGCTCAGCAGATAGAGGATTATGTACCGGGAGCAGAACAGGCTCTAGTGGAGGAAGTGCCATTGGGGAAGTTGTACTGGCGAAAGGTCACTCAGTTCCATTGAGATGAGAACACTGGGTCAGTGTTTAACTCAGATAGACAAGTTAAAATCTCAACATCTGTTTAAAGGTGCATGTTGTGAGTTGGATGAGCACCGTATATTAGTCACCTTCCTGTTGTCATGATGGGCTAGCCTGGAGAAACACAGCTTAGAGGAGAAAAGGACTTCTATGGACTACAGGTCCTTGTGGCACAGAAGCATAAGAGCAAGAGGGGGAGACTGACTTGGTAGTCAGGAAGGAAAGAGAGAGAAAGACAGACAGACGGCCGGGGGATAGACAGATACACACAGAGAGAACAGGAATTGGAGCCAGGTTGTGAACCCGCAAAGCCTACTTCCTCCATCAAGACTCCATCTCCTAAAGGTTCTGTAGATTTCCCAAATAATGCCACTAACAGGGGACCAAGTATTCAAAATACATGAGCCTCTGGAAGCCACTTCTGACTCAAACTAAAACACAGTCTACGGAAACACTTATGGGAGGGGAGCATTTCTAGGGCCACCATGCCTCAGTCTACCTGTCCTTAGCTACCCTTGCTCACATTTCTCCCTCTTGACTCAACGAGCCCTGTGGGTCCCAACCCCCCAGCTTCACCAGACAGGACCAGGTGTCCATTTTCCACATCATCTCATAGATCTCTCCAATTGGCCACCCTTTTCTATTTTGTTCTATGTACTGCCACCATGTATTTTTATTGTTGTTGTTATTTTTTGTTTGATTGTTTGTTTGTTTGTCTTATGCTGCATGGGTGTGGTTCATTTCCAGTGTCTTTTTAGCCATATTGGTACAAACAGCTCTCACCTCAAAAGAACAAAAGAGATGATTCATTCTGGAGCCAATTGAGAGTGACCCTGGTCAAAAAAAATACAATTTCAGGTTCCCTAGATACCACATTCTAACATGGCAACAATTCCATGAAGTTTTCATAGTAACAGAACAACGAAAATCATGAATCTAGACCCTTTTCCAGGGCATTGGTGAGTGTGTAAGGTAGGTGTGCCACAGAGACGCAGGGGAATCTTTTCCAGGGCATTGGTGAGTATGTAAGGTAGATGTGCCACAGAGACGCGGGGGAATCTCAGCTATAGGCCTCACATGCTGACTGATGGCCTCCTCAGCTTTCTGACTGGTGGAAAGTAGAATTCTGTTTATATATTCCAAAGAATTAAGGGTCACAGAGATGTCAGGTCACCTACAGAGGAGGTCAATAAATGGCTCCGAAAAGGACTGACGATACCCAAGAGAATCTGCCTCTGGACTGGCAACATTTCAACATCTCTGCCTCACTGAAGTTCTAATCTGTCAACCAGCCTTTGTAGACACACCTTGACAGGGTTTCTTGTTCACAGCCCCTCACAATTAGGGATCTTAGTTGACTGATACTTCTTCCTTGTCTCCGAGAACAATGATTCGTACGTTAGCTATGCTTGGCAGCCCTATGCTCTGGCTGTAGTTTGCTCACTAACGATCACATGCTAGAAACTATGTCCACAGTCTTGCCATGTTAAGAGCTAATGGGCTGGTTAAGGGGTAGGGCTTAATGAAAGATAATGACGTCGTTGGGGCTGTCACTTCAGAGATGGATTAATAGAGTCCTCTTGGAACCTCATTTAGTCCATGCTTTATTAAAAAGAGAAGCATGGACCTCAAATCTGTCTGGCATCCTATTTGGCTGTTAAATTTCTCCTCCTAGGCTCCCAGGATACATTTGCCATGTTGTGGTGTAACCTGGAGTCCTAAGACTCAAGGCACTGTTGGTGCCGCCATCCTAAACCTCTCAGCTTTGAATGAAACAAAATGTAGTTTCTTTATAGAGCGCCCAGCCTCAGATATTTTCTAGCCACAGAAAACAAACTAAAATAGGCAGATAGAACTTCCAAAATTAAAATATAGTAAATATAGAGCATAGCAGTCATATGTAATAAGTCCTCTGCTCTTGCCTACATAAACCCATCCTCTTTTCATGCTCCAGTCACCATCCATCCAACCCTCCCTCCGTCTGTCCATCCGTCTGTCCATCCATCATTCATTCACTCTCTCACAGTTTTGTACTCTTTATTATCTAAGTGTTAAATTACTTTAGAGGACACTCAAACAAATTAATTTTTTCCACTTCCATACAGAGCCCAGACATGGCTATTCTAAAGAGTTTTTTTTTAAAAAAAAATCATGCTTTAGGCAGACAACTCAAACTAGAACTATGTATTATTATTCTCACCACTCTGCCTGATCGTAGCAGAAAAGACTGGAATTTATGCAGGATAATTGGCTTCCTTGCGCGTTTTCTCCTGTGGGTTTTTTCTCCTGAGGACAGCATAGTATTCCTGCAGTTGCTCATCATATCATGGTGACAGCTGGGCACACAGCAGCCAGGGGAGGTGTGCGTTCATTCTGTCTTTAACTCTTTCATGTACCACCTGCACTCAGTGTCCCGCAGTTAGCTGGTGGGAAGGAGTCACAGGGGCGTGCAAACGGTTTTGTTTCTCCAGGAGCTCTAAAGAGCACACAAGCATCCCTTGCTTAAGGCAAGACTCCTCTGAAATGATACCACAAGGAGTGGTCCTTTGTGGAGGGGTGATGCTGGGAGGGGCTTTATCTGAGGTCACATCACCCTCTACTGTCCTGGTCATGGCCTTTCATCTCCGCAGCGCCTGCGCGTTCTCTGTTCTTCTTTGACAATCGAGGGGCAAAATGCATGCATTTTGAGATTCCAATGTTTTCTAGTCTTTTTTTGAGTTTTGTTTGTTAATAGAGGATGCCTCCAAGGGACAGCGAGACCTTAAAGTTGTCTTGAATAGTCATGTCCTGTGAGGTGCAGAGATGAGTCGGTATGGGAGGAAGGAACGACGTTAGTTAGAACTCTTCTTAGTTTTAAGCAACAGAAAACCTGTCTAGCCCTGTGAATGACTGGAGGGCCACAGTGGCAGTGGCAGGCCCAGGAACACCTGAATGTAGGCTCTGTCTCCCGTCTGTGTGTCTTTACACATTGTGACATCATTCTTCACTTCTGAACGCTGTTCCCCAACAACTGCTGGCAGTTCTGAGATGTCCTAGCCCGCAGCCCACCAGCAGGCTCCTGTCCTTTCTGGCAGAGACCTTTGCAGTGAAGTCCTAAGTGAGGGCTCATCTCAGAGTGGAGGATGGAAAGCCAGCAGGGATGGGGAGTGGGTGTCAAACCGAAGGTGCCACCCTGGAAAAAAACTGGGTAGATATGCACGAGTCAGTCCAAGCAAACAGTTAACAAGAAAGCATTCAAAAACATCAGGACTAAAAACCCCAAACAGGTGTGACGTCACTGTGCCTCATACTCAGGTGAGACCCTTCCTAAACCCTGTGCCAAAGTAAAGGGGAGTCATTTACACAATCACTGCTAACTAAGTAACATCTGTGTGCATGTGTGTGTGGAGGTCAGAAGTCAGCCTGTGCTTCCTCAAAAACTGCCCACCCTGGTTTATGAGACAAGGATGCTCTCTGGCCTGGAGCTCACCCATTCTACAGACTGGCTAGCCAGGGAGCCCCAGGTCCCCTCTTGTCTCTGTCTCTCCAGTGCTAAGATGACAAGCTTGGGCCTCCACGGCTAGCTTGTTCCACTGTAGCTGGGGATCAAACTCGCATCCTTGTTTGGGTGTCACCCTTCCCTCTACCTAAAGGAGTTTCCCACAAGTCCCTGGGGTCTCTTGCTGGCCCACGATACATGCCTTCTACTACCTTGCTTTTGTCCTCATTCACCTTGAAGCTTTGAATTCTGGGATTGTAACAGGCTGTGCTGTGTCCTCTGGTCTCTCCCAACACATGGAAGGTGATGAATAAACGTTTGCTCACACAGACTTGGCTCCCGTGCTGGCAGTACATGGAGTCATCATGTGATCGTTGTTCTGCCTTTTCTTCTCTGAACACTCCCTTGAAGGCACCTCTGTATCCCTGTTTACTTGACGAGCTACGCAATGCTTGAGGAAGACATTTCCCTGTATTGCCATAGGGGAGACTCTGTACCAAGTGTCACTCACTCATCAACCCCCTCACCCCAGGCTTGGAAAGCGATGATAAGGATAAAGGTTGATGAGTGGATCTTTCTGGGCAATTTGACATTTGAGAGCAGAGGCTCTCAAATCCTCGGTAGGAGGCAGAGTTTCCATGCCGGCTCTTTCCTATAGGTGTGCTTGCAGGAAGTCTCCGTGTGCTTTCTCTGTGTCTGCTCATAGTGCTGAACTTCAGTTTGAAGGAATTCTGTTCTTCCTGCCAAATTCTGGTTTTGTTACAATGGGGTCACAAGGGTTTTGATTTGCTCTTGGATTGGTCTCTTGCCCTTCGATTGGTATTTTCAACATTTTAGGTTAGATAGGAAGACTAAATTGTACTTTCTTTTGGGCCACCAGCTCCAAATTATGACATGGAAACTTATTAATTATGAAAGTTTGGCCTGAGCTTAGGCTTGTCCCACTAGCTCTTATAACTTAAATATTTTTTATTACTCTATGTTCTACTACGTGACTTACCTCGCTCCCATTTTGTATGTCTGACTCGTTCTGCCTCTTGATGCCATCTCTCTGGCATCTAGATCCCTTCTCCTCTTCCTCTCTCTTCCTAGAAACCCTGCCTATCTCTCTTGCCTGGCTATTGACCGTTTAATTTTTTATTACACCAATCACAACAATACATTTTCACAGTGCACAAATATCCTACAATACTTAATGCCACATCAGATACTACATACAGGCAGGCAGGCCCCTTTGTACCTCCCACCCTTAACAATCCTCTTTTTTCTCCCCAGCCTCTGTTGGCCTGCAAAAAGCTGCCTATGTCACAGGGACTAGCTCCCATGTCACCTGCCATTCCTCCTCTTTGTCCCACCTCTGAGTACTGTGCATGAGACTCCCGCCCCCACCCCAGCTCATGAGTTGTCTGTGAAAAGGGCCCTAAGTATTCACCACCTTTATTTATTCCTTGGAAAACACAGGTATTCATTCAACTCAATGTATTGAGCACCTGCTATTTACAAGGGGATTTTTCCTCCCAGGATGGAGACCCACTTTCCCCCAGAAACACACACACACACACACACACACAGATTAGATAGATAGATAGATAGACAGACAGACAGACAGACAGATAGACAGATAGATAGATCCTGCCTTTAAAGACCGTTAGGAGAGGAGAGACATTTGCTAAGCCATGCATAGCTATTGCCCCCAATGATTTCTCCTGTGAGTAAAACCTTAACTATGATATTGCTTCATTTTAATTCTGCCATCCTGTTTGGGGGCTGTCTTAAAGTTTGCAGGATGCTAATTTTAGGGTTCCCTGCCCCTGAGTATGTTACAAAAGCAGAGAGGAAACTCAGACTTTGAGTGAAAACATCTCCTTCACCCTGTGAGGATTCTCAGGGACCCTGAAAGTTTCTGGAGAAGTGTAAGTATAGGCCTGTTGGACCATCAGCCTCCACCCTCTGGGGCAATCTGACTGCAGCTGTGTGACAGGTTGTCACACCTACTATCGACTGCACCCTCTTTCCTGAGGGCAGCCTTCCCTCCAGTCCTGGCTGTCATCACCCATCAGTCCCTACCTCCGCAGCGGTTCCCTTAGACTCTGGTGCCCAGCCCACAGCAGCCAGTCACCAGTGCCCTAGAGAATCCCATGGACCTGGAGAAAAGTTTGGACTCCATGTTGCTTTCTAAGTCACAGCTCCTAAGGGCAGTTGTGTGGTGGCTGTATCCTACTAGCCCGAGGCGACACCTGGTTGTCAGCAGCCAGTGTGAATTCTGCAAGTAGGTAGCTTCCACCCCTCTGGGAGAAAAAAAAAAGCACCTTAGAGCCAGGATGAGTGTGTCACCAGGTGCTCTGATGAGTGTCAGTCTTTGCAGTTTAGAGGTGGCCGTTTGTCAAGATGGGCAGTAGGCAGACAGGAGGCTGTGCTGAAACCCAGCAGTTCAAGGCTGCTTCCAACTTGCTCTTGGCTTGTTCACAATGAAAACACAGTAGCGTGGGCAGAACTCAACAGGAAGTGGGTGGGTGGAAGCCGGGAGGGGGACATTTGGGGAACAGCCTGGGCAGCTGCAGATACAGAGGGAAGCCATTTGGTGTGTGTAGTCCTCCTGTCCCCAGTGAAGAGCCAGCCTGAAGGGCCAAGCACCTGCACAGGGTGTGAATGTTCTCATGGAGGGGTCAGGTTGGTTTGCTCAGTGAAGAGAGCCTCTGACTCAACATCGGGATTTGAGACCCTGTTGGTGAAGGTACAACCATTTCTTGTGCAGTAGAGACAAGAAATAGCTAACGCTACTCTAGTCCTGGAAGCTAAGCATACTTCAAAGTGTGTTACATACAACCATTTACATACACAATACCTTTATATATATCTGCTCATTTACATGTATGGAACATTTATTTATCAGTTCATTTACAAATACAATATAGTCATATACCAATTTGTTTACATACATGATACATTTGCATATACCAGCTCATTTACATACACAATACATTTACATGTATCAGCTGACTTACATACATTTACACACTAACTCATTTCATTTCTATACATCAGTGAATTTACACACACAGAACATTTACATGTCCCAAACTTATTTATATATGTATTCCTTCCACGCCAACCGTTTACATATATAACAGTTATACTAGTATCTCATTTGCACACAATAAACTCATTCTATACAGTAGATTTACATACATCAGTTAATTTACACATAAAAACACATCTACATGCATCAACTTATTACATGTTTTTACACACCAATCATTTACATACACAACTATACAACTCGCTGATTTAGCACATTCTACATTACTATGCAATCGTTTATTTCTATACACAGAGTACAGTTCCATAGGCCAACTCATTTACATCCATAATACTTTTGCTCACCAACCCATTTCCATAATACTACATTTATCTACATTGGATCATTTTGCATGTACATTTGCATACCTTAACTCACTGGGATCACTTCTCTTAGAGATGAGAGTCCTAAGCCTGTTTTGCTGTTCATGGTATCTCGGTTGACTTGACTCAGGTCCCTTGTACACCTGCGACATCATAACAGCCCCAGTGTGTGAAAGTCGGTCTGGTTAACTAGTCATTTCACCAGACAGCCTGATGCCCATAGATTCCTGCCTAGCAGTAGGCATGCCCCAAGGATTCCCCAACCCTGTGCAACTCACCCTCCTGCTGTAGAGGCTTCTCAGAACTGTGTCTGTCTCCAGGCAACTGCACATCACCGTTATTTGGCCTGGATGGTGCAAGTCTACAGCCATTGTCCAGGATCACACTGTCTCTCTGAATTAATTGGCTCTAGTCAGGTTTAAAGCACTTCTCTGTACCAAGTGCCCGCTTCCAGTAGTAAAGTCCAGGAGCTTCTTAAACAGCCTGCTGATGGGTGTGCTAGGGACCGAGAGTAACCAGGAAAGGGAGGAAGGGCAGAAATCGGTAGCTAGCTCAAGGACAGTGGTGTAATTTACTTATTACTGTATTTACTGTGGAAAACTCTTCAAAAAGCAAAACCTCATGACAAAAGGGGCAGTTTTTAGATTAGACCCTGTACATAGTAGGAGCCTCACATCTCTTCATGGAAGTCTCAGAGAGGATTTAGCAAAGATCTTATGGGTGACCCAGCTATGTTGGTTCATTTTCACCCTGGACTCCGGCCTTGGTTGACCAGTTCTCTCTGGACAGAATGACCTAGCCCCCTGTTCCTATCTGTGCCAGGATCTGTCTATGTTCTGGCCCTCTCTTTCTGCACTGAACCCTTCTCCTGAGCACAGTAGTTCTACAACACAGTTCTGGACAAACTTCCCTTCCTCCTGCATACAGTAGGAACACAGCAATGTCAGCAGTTGAACCTCTTTGAGTTACTCTATGCAGCAGTTCCAAAAGATAAGAGGGCGGACTGAACTGAACTCCCTTCCCCGAAGCACACACAAAGTGCCTTTCCCCACAGACACCTAAACTCAGCGGGTACATGCGTCCCTTCTCACCATGGCAAGCGTCACAGTCCCTGGCATGTTTTGCTTTCCAGAAAAATAAAAGGAAAGAAAAGTGAATTCCCATGGTTTTTAGAGTTTGACGTGGTCAAGTTTGATAGCAGTTCAGGTATTGCCATCACAAATGCTGTGGCTGAGGGTGCGTCACTGAGTACATTAACATCTTTCTAGGTCTGAGATGTTGTTTGGTCCCAGTTGCTTGTGTAGTATATGCTCACATTCAGGCCAGAATGTAAGTCTTAACAGTACCTGCCAGACAGCATCCATTTTTTGAAGTAGAATTGTATGTATGAGTAAAAAGAGAGCCTTTCCCTGGCAAGGACTCCACTGACAAAGAATCTCATGAGCCAGGATTGTCACCTGCTGCTTCCTCAGCAAGACATCTCCACAATCTTTGCAGTGGGGAATGCCATCAACCCTCCCTGGCTGCAGTACCTGTGTTACTCTTAATAGTGTTGTGTTAACCAGCAGTGGATAGGGGTATGGGGTTGGATGGGGGTTCTGTGCTCAGTGTCACCTCTGGGGTTTCTGAGTATATGGACACATTCACGTCTGTGTGGGTTCATGCATGTGTGTGAGTATAGAGGCCAGATATCAGGTATCCCCCTCAGTCACTTCTCCCCCACGTCCCCCTTTTTTGAGGCAGGGACTTTCACTGAACCAGTTTGACTAGACTGGGTGGGGTGGCCAGAAAGCCCCAGGGATCTGCCTATCTCTGCCTCCCCACCTCTGGGGTTCCAGATGTGTACAGTCATACCCACATTTTTACGTGGGTCCTGGGGGGTCCTAACTCCGGTCCTTGAGTTCTTTACCCACAATTCCATCTCTTCACTCTTACCCGTGACTTTACCACACACCCCACAATGCTTCTGTTGTGAATCGACAAGATGTCTGCCCAGTCGAAAAAAGTTATTTGGCTCCTAGATAGAGGAGCAGAGGAGCCAGATTTCCAGACAGACCCAGCCTCTTGTCCCAATACTACTGTTGCTTCCCAGGTGTAAGCTGTCTCACAGTTCCCTGTGGAGTGGCTTTTCTGGACAGATATCCATTGGCTTTGGCCTTGCTCTTCTTAGGCTAAGTGGCTGCTTTATTTATAGTCAGAGTGACTGTCCCTTCTCTGGAGTTTAGAAAGCTACACATTCGCTAGGAAGAGGAGTTGCCACACCAGCTCCCGGGTACAGAGAAGTCTATTCTGAGACTCCCGTCTTTCACAGTCTGTGCTGCACAGAGGTCACCAGGCATCTGCAGTATATTGACACAGATTCTTCTGTGAGCCTGTAGTTCACATGCTGTGAGGACGTTCGCCCTTCTCTGCCCTTGAGAGGAACAGGGAAATGATTTCATGGTGAGGAGTCAGGCACTCGTAAGAAGAGACAGACTTTCAAAGAGGCATGCACCACTGTCAGAGAGGCTAATCATCCAAACGACAGACACGCATGGCCGGCTTCCATCTTTACACCACCTTTCTTGAGCCCAGATGAGCAGGCTGTCAGCCCTGCAATGGAGAATTCTGTTGGAACAACATCCGCAGGGAATAGCTTTGTCTGCTAAGGATGACAAGTGAGGCCCATGCACACAATCCAGAATTGCATGGATGTGCTTCTCGGGTGCTGCGAGACCTAGGACTCCCTGCTCTGGGAGGCAGGGGAGACTCCTCCATCATGTCTCCTGGTGTGGTGGCCCCTGGGCACGACTTAGTTACCTCCTGTCATTTGACCTGGCTGCAGCAGTCACGAGCTCAGGAAGCGGAGGAGGTAAATGATGTCTTTACATTTCAGACCCTGGGTGGGTCATCGTTTCACCCCGACTCTCCATGGGGATAGGTACTGGGGTGGCTGCTTGGTGGAGTGTTCTTGCCAGCATTTTTCCTGGGCTGTTCTCGGGCACAGACGCCTATACTGCTGGCACTGCAGCTATCACCTCCCACTGGGCCACCCGACTGTGCCCTTGTGCCCTCTTGTTGTTTGTCCCAGAGCATGTGGGAATGTTGCCATGGCATCTGTCTAGAAGCCATTTAAATGTACATACTCAGCCATAACTATAGAGACAGAAAATAGATTAGGTTCCCAAGGCTTTAGGGGAGAGGCATCATGAGTTGCTCTCAGAGGCATGGAGTTTCTTTGGGGGCTGATGGGAATATTGTGGAATCTATATTGTATTGATGATTATACATTTAAATAGACTCAAGCACATGTGTATGTGTGCGCGCGCACACACACACACACACACACACACACACACACACACTGATTTGAGGCTTGGGAGGTGGCTCGACTGGTAAAGGGCTCACTGCACAAGTGTGAAGACCTGGCTCAGATCACCAGAATGCATGTAAAAATGCTGGGCATGGTGGCATTTGCCTGTTTTCTCAGTGGCAGAGGCATGTAGGTCCCTAGGGATGGTTAGCTAAGCTACTTGGATAGTTCCAGGCCAGTGAAAGACCATGACTCAAAGCAAACAAACAAAACAAAGGATAGATTGTACCTGAAGAAAGACACTCAAGATTGTCCTCCATCCTCCACACACCCCAACACACACATACACACACACACACTTTGTTTAAAGAGGGAGATTTCATGTTGTATAAGCTTTGTCTCAAAAAAATTAAAAAATAAAAGTAAACTAAAAATACAAATCTAACTACACAGTTCCTATTTCCTGGGAGGAATTGACCCAGCATCTTTTCTCCTTGCTCCTTGTGTCTGTCCCATGCTAATTCCCCAGTTCTTCTCAAGATATAAGGCTTGCCATATAGAATGTTGTTTCTTTCTATTTAGTATGACCTATGAAACCCCCATCTGTATGAAAGCTGAGTCACCAGACCCCATGCAACTCAGATGCATAGGTCTCTCTGTCAGGAAGGGCCCTTGCTAGACAAGAACCAGAAAGCGGATCCCATTGTTCCCTGACACCTTCTCAGAACGCTTCGATTCTGTGGTGTGAATTTCTTTATAAATATACACGTCGGCAGAGTTCTTGACATTCTGCCCAGACCCGAGGAGGAACAAAACCTCACCGAAATGGAACACACACAGAATAAGGAACAGGAACAAGAAAGAAATTGCAAGAACTTGATGGGAAATGAAGGAATCCATCTGACTATGGCCCCTGATGGTGTGTGCAGGATGCTCAGGTGCAAATTTAATCTGAAGTAGAATAGTAGAATACTGTTTTTATGCATTAAAACCTAAAGGTTTGCATAAGCCACAATGTTTCTTAAATAAATGGATGGAGATTAGTCTCCACCTGAAATTAGTTCCTTCTGCTCACCTCGCTGCTCTGCTTTGCTTTGTGGGGTTTGGTTCTCTCCGTCCTGTGCTTTTGGCCATTGGCTAAGGGGGGGGGGACACAGCACTCCTGTGTGTTCTTTGGGGAAATGAAGGCCGACACATGTTACTTTGGCCAGTTTTAAATCAGACCTCATCCAGCTCAAATAGGTACCCAAACAAGGAGGACGAGGGCTTGCAAACGGCCCCAGAGCTGCCCTAGAAGGAGCCCATCTTACCCCCATTTACACTAGGGCTGGTATCTCCCCTGAAGGTTCTGGATTTCACTGGAGGTTGGTCACTAGTCCCTCTTGTTTGTGATGGAGTCATTGGGGGCTCTCATTTCTTCAGCCTCTGTTTGTAAAGGCCATAGAGGTACCACCTTCTGTGACCAGCACAGGATGACAGGGAGCCAGGGTGGCTTTTCCTGCATCCTTACATGTTGCCACCCATGTGGCTGCTCAGTGGGGATCTCTGCCCACACAATAGCTTCTGGTTGCTGTGTATCCTGGTGAGAACTGGTCACCTGCTGTCCACCTTGAAGTCTGTGCTCCGTGTATGGACAGCCAAGAGGCTTCCCTGGGGTTTCCCAGGCTTCTCGCTTTTCTGGACAGCTGAATCTTCCGGAGGGCTGGGGAAGGGCTCCTGTATCCAGCTCTTCCAGAAACCCATTTCTTTACGAATCACCATTGGCCATTTTCTGTTTGGCACATGGTTTAGACAAAGGGGATTTTTGTATGTATCACGTCCCACCAGACTCTCTCAAGCGGAAGCCTGGGATTTGAAACCTGGGGTTGTTTTTCTGTCTGTTAACTGAATGCCTTGCCGGATACCTTGTTAACACGGTACTGTTCCTCGTGTCTTTATTACATGAAAGACTGCCTGAGCCATTGGGACATTCGCTTACTGTTAGCATGAGTGACTGTGATCCCGTTTATGTATTTCAGAAAATTAATTTTTTGCTTCTCAGAATCATGTGTGGTATGTGATTCACATCATCCAAGCTTAATGTAAAATTATATACTTTCCCAAATACTTCATCTATATTCCAGAACCTAGTCTTCGAAATGGTTTTTAATGACATAATTTCAAACTTTCATTTTAGCATATGAGAAAACAGAGGTCCCAAGCAGGGCTTTTCAATAACAGCACTGTTAATGCTTTGAACCAGGCAGTAACTGTGTGACTGGGTGGAGGTGGGAGTGGAGATGGGGAAGGGGTGCTTGGCGTCTTGGGGAATGCTCAGCAGCATGTCTAGCATCTGTCCTCCAGAAGTCAGTAGGACCTACAATTGGGATCAAAGGCATCCCCTGACATTGTCACATGTCCCCTATACTACTGGGTCAGAGATCTAGATCACAGGACGGGTTACCACAAGGTCACATGGTCTTGACGTCTATGAATGATCAATATCATGATGTGCTTCAGAATCTTGTGACACATGTGTCCAGGATGAGCAGATTGGGGAAGAGAATACAGGGTCAGAGGAAGCTGACCATCTCGGTATCAGCTCCAGGGCAAAAGCTCCACCTGCTTCATGGTTATCAGCTCCCTGAACTCAATCCTCTCATGGAAAGTCTTGATGCAATGCTGAAGTCCCTAGTTTATGCAAAGGTCCTTCTTGATCTCCCCTCTCAGCCTCCAGTTTAGAGGTCATAGAAGGCCGCTGAGTGTGAGGAGCCAAGCAGTGCCTGGCCCACTGCACTTTTTGATGGAGCATGGCAAGAAGAGTCAGCAGGGGCCTCAGAGCAGAGATGTCAAGAGTTGAAAGCTAAGCCAGACTCTGGGGCCAGGTGTGAACCCACGTCCCCTTTGGGTGATGGCAAAAAAATCTGGGGGCTCCGGGTGGAGCTGCTTTAACGTTTGTCTGCAGAACTGTCCGTGGCTGGGCAACACCACTGTCCTGGTCATATTTAACTCCATGTCTTTTGTCCCATGGCACCAGCCCTACTGAAGCAAACTGAACTTTTATACCAAGTTACTTTGGGTAGGAAAAAGAAGCTCTGAGTCGAAAAACCACACTGAGAGAAAAAGAGTTTCTGGTTGTGTTACCAGAAACTGGTTTTACTCTAATAAATCACTTCTTTCAAAAGAGCTCCACCTAAACCTTTTCTGGCCTGGTTCCTTTTTATAATTCTTTGAAGGAACAGTATTGTCTATGTTTCTGACTTTTATTTCTTTACCAGGCACCAGGTCATAATCCACAGGGGAAAAACAAATTAGATTGATTCATTGCCATTGGCCCATGGATCATAATGCCCTATTTTCTACCTGATTAGAGAAGAACATTCTAGAACCTTTGCACAAAATAAATAAGCAGATGATTAATTAATTGAATAAATAATTTGTATTTACCTCTACAGTTGGAAAGTTGTAGGGGATAGGGAGAAAGCATCAAGTGGGGGCCAAGAGGAATCTTGATGTTCACTAAGGACAGTCTGAGGTGATCTCCTCTTTGTGCCATTCCTGTCCGAGAATGGCCACAAATGAGGGAAGAACCTGGACCATTTGATGAAAAAGCAGGGTTTCCACATCGTCTGCCCCCATAGTAACAGAGGATTCTCACGTCTTCACACATATGCCCTCATTTCCCTCTACCATGTTTTTCTAGCGGGGGGGGGGATCTGGAAATAAAACTGGTGTCAGACTTCAGTCACCCACCCCGCAGCGATGTCTGAGCACAGCTACTCAGAGCAGGAAAGAGCTCTGACAGGCTGAACAGGGTTTCCTACCTCCTATCCTCCGCTCCATAACCTGCATCCCACCAGTTGCCAGTGGGCTAGACCACAGAGTCTTCCCTTTCCTCTCTCCCCTCCAAGGGTGGTCACTGCTTGGATAACTACCCATCAACCCACAGAAGCAGAAAGCAGAGCATCCAGGATCAGGACAGGAAAGTGGTGTCCCACCAAGATTAGTAAAGGGATGATTTATAAACGTGTGGATAGGGTAGAGAACTAAAAGAGCTAAGCTAGGACTCCAGGGCTGGCAATAGCAGAGCCCAGAATCCCCGCCTCCCCAGTTACCAAGGAGGATAGAAAGGAGTAGAGAGTGAATCTGGAGGGCATAGAAGACATTGGCCACTGCAGACCAAGCCAGTCTCTCAGCACAGCCCTCCTCACTCCCTAGAGAATGAATCTGGAGGGCATAGAAGACATTGGCCACTGTGGACCAAGCCAGTCTCTCAGCACAGCCCTCCTCACTCCCTGGGACTCACGGATCTCCTTGTTGGAGCCCTGCCACACTCTGCCTTTGGAGAAAAGCCTCACTATCATTTTCCACACTGACCTCCTTCCTCGTTCTGCCATGCTGTAATAATGGGCAGAGTGGCTCAAGGCTATTTCAAATAATCTCTTTTGCCACTGACAACATGAGGTTTGTTCTGCCATTAGAGTGACACGGGCCCAGGAGGAGGAAAACCCTGGGTTCATTTTCTTTCATCTATTTTCCTCAGTGCACACCATCTTTCTCCACGGCCCCCATCTGACAGTTCTGGCTGTGTGTGACACAGTGACATAGTCATTACTGTGGCCCACTTGCCAGCTGGGTTATTAAATACAGATTCCACATGAGAAGAGAAACAGCGATATACTTCTGAGTGTTAACCTTTTGGGATTTGGACTCACTATGCAGCCCTGGCTGGCATGGAACTTACTAAGTAGACCAGGCTGGCCTCGAACTCACAGAGGCAATGTATTAAAGGGGTAGGTCTCTTGAGTAACATTCAGAACGTTGTTTCTTCAGACACATCATCAAGCCCAGGAGACCTGCAAGAGTGGGATCTGTCTGAAGAATATTCACCAGGCTCTCTACCCATCCTGGCCTGGCCACATCCAACTTCCAATCAGAAACTGTTGATGGCTTTGCCTTTGATCAGAATAGCACTAGGGTTTGTTGAAGAATCATTATCAATCATCATAATGATTAAAATGGATAGAAGATTCTATGATCTCAATTACTAGTAACTCTTGTTTTTGCTTACTGCCTTCCAAAAGAAAACCAGGAGTCAGGAATCAGTAAAGAACAGGGCACTTGTTTGGAATTTGGGGACCAGGGAGAGGAAATGGCCCAGTTTCTCTCTGCCATTCCTACTGCAGTGATAACTTATAGAAAAAATGAAGCAAAGGCCAGGATCAGAGTGGATTTACTGTGAGACAAGTTACCAGAATTGTGAGATGAACATTCACTGCCCAGGAACATGGGACTCACGCCACCATGGGATTTCTAGAGAAATTAGAATCCTTTCAAGTGCGGTTTTCAAGGGTTCCTGTTATACTGCTACATCAACACCCTGTAGACTGAGGCAGGAGGATTGTGAATTTGAGGCAAGTCTAGGATGCTGGTGGGTACAGTTATACGCTGGTTCTACCAAGACTCGAACAAGGATTTTTCATGACCTTCTGAAGTCAAATCCATCAGACCCACGAAGAAGGAAAGCAAATTTCATGTCACCTAGTGCTAGCCTGCCTCAGTCTGCTGAGTGATTAGCAGGTCCTGCTTGCAGAGAGCTCCACCAGTTGTGAGTTTACAGTGTTCCCACCAATGGGGTCACTGTGTGCATCAACCTGTCACTGAACTACACTGTGAAGATTTGAATAACGGAGCATAGCAGTTTCAATGGAGTTGTTATAATCCATCAAGTCGATAATTTACAATTTTAGAAAAAAAATCCCCAAATACAAATTTACACAACTTTGAGTTGTTTTACACCCTATCAGACCATTAATCTAAAATTAAAAGTTGTTTATACTTAATCAGAGCCTATGCTTTTTTTTAAGGTTAAATATGTTTCAACGAGCTAAGCCACAGGAGCATGAGGGTAAAAAAAATGACTCTAGAGTGTTCCATAAAACTTGCCAAGGCAGCCGTAAATATATTCATGGTGAGGTCTGTTTTGTGTACAATTTATATGCAATTGGCTGGCTTGAGAGAGAGGATTTATGCTCCTGTATTGCTTCTTCTTTACAAGTAGGCAGTGTGGCAGAAGGGCAAACGCTCAGATCATAGAGCTGCAGCTTGGCTTGAATCATCTTCCTTGAAATTTCAGGAAGCCGTTTTGCTCTCCTTTCTAGCCTCTCTTCCATGAAAGGGCCTCCCTCTGTGAGCAAAGCAGAGATTAGCCATCTGTGGATATGTGTTGTGTCTGAACCGCAGGTGTGAGCTGAGACCAAGTGTGAAAGTCCCCAGAAGCTTCAAGGCACCCCCAAGAGAGCCACACTGAGAAGTCACTTCCCTTCATCTCTTGTATTCTGGGCTCCTTATCCCATGCTCACCCAGTGAACCTTCCCATCCTTCCCATGTTACCCACCTCTAGATATACAGGAATGGAAGCATTACATCTGGGCGGGCTGCTTTCACAACACCCCCAGACTTGGATCTAAGGTGTCGTTATTGACAGAGCACTTGCTCGTCCCTCACTGATGGGGAAACTCCGTCAACCAATCACATCTAATTAAGGCGTGGCAACCTGGACCCCAGGGTGAAAAACTGGGAGGACCCAGGTGCGTGCTCTCTCTCTCTCTGCACGGTGCTCTCCGGACATATAGGAAGTCGGACCTCCCACTCTTGTAGCGTGAGTTTTTCCCCTTATAACCATTAAAATACAATCATTATTCTTGAGCTGGCCTGGTTATTTATCGTACCAAACTAATTCGTAACACCTCACATCTCCTTTCATCTCCAGAACCTTTCCAGGAAAGATCCATTTCTGACTCTTCCACCCATGCTTTCTCACCCCCAGCTTAAGAACATTCTGGAGCTGCAGGACTGAATGCCAGCTGTGTGAAAGGCACCATCCGCGATATTAGGCTGTAGAGATGTCCAAGTGGCAGGCTTCTGTACCCTCCCAAACCAATCTTTACTAATTTGGACATGGGTGCTTCCCTTGTAGCCTGTCATATGTAATCATCAAATATGAATTCCAGCCACAGGGCTCAACCCGCTGAAAAACGTTTCCAGCCTAAGCCACCTGCCTCTGTCTGGTCCTCCCTACACACCTCCATTCTAACCCTGACCTTCATTATAGCCTGGGTACTCCATGTTTAAAGAGGAATGTTTCTTATCACGAATGAGAGTTTATTCAATCAGTTCACTCTGAGTGGAGGTCACCAGAAGCCCCTTCAGTGCTGCCTGAGGGCTCTTTGTTGTCTGGATCATGTCATCGGTGGGTACTATCATAATAAGATCCTTGGTACCTGATTGGGCCTCAAGATAGATCTGGGTTACGTTGTCTTTATTTCAGTGTTGACACACTGGCAGGTTGCCAGAGTTTATGTATCCAACACTGCATAATATTTTGTCTGCTTCTGCCCCATCCAGGGAAGCATATGTTTTTAGTGACAGGTTCCATCAAACTCACACGCCAGTCTGGAGGAATTACGACCAAGTGAAATTACCCCAAGTCCCCTGCTTTTAGAATCTATTTTCTACATGGACTAAGAATTGAATATATCAATCTAAAAAAAAGAACTGATAGAATGAATATCTATATCTAAAGACAGACAGACAGACAGATATTTTAGAAGGGATGTATTAGTTTGCCTTACAGGATGCAGTCCATGTAGGCTGTCTCCCATGGGAGAGATGGAGAAGCCAGTTGTATTGTTTTTTCTCTGCAGTTCCAATATGGCCCTGAAGGCCTAGAGGCTCCCCTGAGAGCCGCTGGTCTTCTGACCGCTGTTGGAGGCCTGAAGAAGTAGACTCTGCTATCAGTGAAGGAATGCGGCTGCAGCAGGACAGCGGACTTGGCCAGCTGAAGGGAGAGCAAGCGGACAAAAGCAGTTTCCGTTTGCCGTGTCCTCTTACCCAGGCTGCTGCCAGAGAGTGCTATCCACATTTAGGTTGGGTCTTTCTGCTTCAAATGGTCTGACTGAGAAACTACCTCACAGGAGCGGCCCAGTGGCTTACGGCTTAGTTAATGTCTGATGCAGTCAAGTTGACAACCAATATAAATCATCACCCCATCCTACTCAACCATGTATGCATATTTATTCCAAACATTGTCAGATAAAATCATTAAACAGTATCTGAAACATACTCTTCACACACACACATTCACATTTGTGTACATTTTATACACATATGCACACATGCACACAGTCAAATTTGTGTCCTCATACCCATATACTCACACACATTATTTCAATGCCAAGAGGGAAGGATGGCCTCAAGCAGTTGTTAGTTTCTTTTAATATTGATTTCCTTTGTGTATTATTTTAGTAAGAACTTTAAATAAGTATTTAAGGAAAGAGAAAAAGACAAGACTCTGTAGGAAGAATTGGTTTGGGTTCTTTTGTAGGGCATTTATGCTTCAGTAACAATAACAGCAGCAGCAACAACAACACAAACAACAATAATAGTAATAAAGGTGAAAAGATAAGTGTGTTGTAGGAGTTGTACCACCTTCAACAGAAAGCTCCGGAGCCTGGTCACACCTTCAAGTGCTAACACTTGATCACAGTTTCACACAGTTTCCCTCAAACAAAGCTAGGAGCAGAGAGAAGCCACTACAACTCTGCTGTTCTGCCCCGCTGGGGGAGCCCAGGGCCATCTGCGTGCTAGACAAGCTACCTACTTCTAAGGCCACCCACAGCCCTGACTAGGGAAGTTCCTAAGTTTCCTTAGGTACTTGGATCTTAAACATTGATAAGATTGTCCTTTCCAAGGATGTAAGACTCACAGACCTTGTGGTTTTGATTGACAGTGGAGTTTGAGGCACAGAGGCCTTCAGAATGAGGCTGGCCTGCCTCTTGGGCAGTGGTTCTCCCGACAGTGTCTATGGCCACACAGTTCACCTGTAGGTGGAAACAGGCTGGAAATGCCCATTGTTGGGCTCCACCTAAGGTCGCCTGAATCAGAAACTGTGAGAGGGGACCCAGCAATCTTTCAGCTCAGAGGTGAAGCCTTAAACAGTCATTCTTAAATAAGAGAGCTTGGATCTCCTTTGTGTATATATACGAAACAAGTTCCCTGAAACCTGAGCTTACTTAACCAAACATGCCTCCCCAGGGAGTTCAGGTCCTGAGGCCGTTCCCTTCCAAAAATGGACAAAGTCAAGAATATGCTTACTGCATTTTCATAATGCAAGTTCAATGGATCACAGTCCAAGTGGAAAAGCATCCGATTTGTGCCAATGGATGGCAGAGCCAGGGCCACTGTCCCCTCCACTGGAGAAAAAGATGTGCATCAGCCTGCATGCTAGCTATCAACACATTCTGTTGCTATGGTTAAGGCAGAGCCACCTACTATCCTGTGGGTTTGTTCACGACAAGCATTTTCTTCTTGTGTGTCCTGAAGCAGACCTGTCTCAGGTTTCTTCCTTGAATCTAAATATTTTGTCATGCTTAGCTTTCCTAGGTAAAGTAGAATTGGTTGCTCATCAGCATTTTCCAATTATTTATCTGTCGGTTGACTGCTTGGTCACCCCATACCATGTCACATGTGGCTGCTGCTAGCATCCAGACATTCATCTCCGCAGGACTCAACCCCACGACTGTGTGTCAGCTCCACAGCCTTGCAGGCATTCATGCATCACTCAGTCCGCACACTAGAATCCTGGGCTTTAAAAGTGTAAGTTGCACACTTTCACGCTTACCTGCATAACTGCCCAAACTGGTAGGAAACCCATGACCTTGCTAGCGTTTGCTTTACAGAAGAAGAAATCATGACACCTGAAGGTGTGGACTATCACCCAGAGGAAGGGAGGGCCTGCCCTCTCCTCCAGGTCATGCTGCCTCACTGTCTCCCTGGCAGAAGTGGATGAACAAAGCCTCCATCCGCATCTACATCCTGCCACGCAGGAAGCTGATTCTGTGCCATGTAAAAGATCCTGCCAAGGAAGTTAGCACTCATGGTATGCCATCGTGGCTACAGACCACCCATCCCCTCGGGGGACATTTGTGTCTGACGTTTCCTTCAAAACCTGTGTCCTAGGAAGGCTCTAGAATTCTCAAAGTAGGAGGCAGCCTTCTGATGAGCTACCTATCATTTGAGCTGAGAACTCCATGGGATCAGCCTTTTAGGTGCGGAGGATCCTCACTGTTGGAAGCAGGGTGGTAATTGAATTCCGGTGTTGCTGCTGTTAGCTTCAATTCTTAGCAAACACGGGAGGGGAGAGGGAGCAGACCACGATGAGGCAAATAGCACCGTTTACTAGGGACTTCCCTCCCTGGTCTCTAGCGGATCTTCCACAGGCACGGTTAAAGGAAAATCAGGAAACACACTTTGCCAATTTGAACCTGCTGTCTCCTGCTGCCAGCAAGGGTCCCTCTGCCAAGGCAGAGGGAAGTGAGGGAATTGCAGGGATCAGAAGTTGGCCCCCTGGGGAGGTGACAGGAGAGTCACACTGGCGCATGCTCCTGTCTTCCAGCTGGGGTTTCACTCAGCTCTTCTTACCGGCATGTCCTCCCTCCACCCCCTGTGATCCCTTCTGACAAGATGGCAGCTGTCTGTGTGGGGCTTGCTGGAGCTAAGCTGAGAGCTGGAGTTGTCTTAGTTCCAAGATGACACCTAGAAAGTCCTTAAACAGAAGTGGTAATGTCCCCTTCCTCTCCCTTACAGCCCTGCCATTGGTGCTGTGAGAACCATGTGGCCAGCCTGTGCTTTAGTGGATGGACTGTGCACACTTCTCAATGTGAGGCACTGCGGGAGAAAGAATTAGGGTACTCATGACCCATGACTAGTTACTAGACTTTCTCACTCTTCCTTATTGTTGAAGCTCCAGGACCTGTCCAGGAACAGGGATCTGGGACCAAAGACATGGTATACTTCCTTTGCTCTTGCTCTTTATTCTCCACCTTCTCTCTCTGTAGCTGTGTTGGAGATGAGAATGTAGTTTATTCAGTGGCCTATTGCATGCATGTCAGGCTTCAGTGGGAAGAAAATTTATCTGGAACCCAAAGCTCTCGATGAGATAATTCTAGGTTCTGCCCTTTGACCTCAGGCTCCTTCTGATGTCTTTCCTCCTGGGGTGGTCCTGGTTCTTTTCTCCTCCCTCGGACTACAGCTGAGAGTTCCCAGGCTCCAGAGACAGAGCCTCTGTGAGCACACGTGCCCTGACCTTTTAAGGGAAGGTTCCCCCAGCCCTTCTGGATCCCAGACTCCTAGCAAGCCCTGAGACAGAAGTCTCTTCTCTGCCACCAGCCTGGAGATGATGAATCGAGTGGATTTCATGCTAAATTGGCTGTCCTTTGTCCCCAGGCAGCCTTTAGAAGCCAGACTAATTTCCCCCTCCCACTGGTCTCACGCCAGATCCTGTGCAGCTATGGTTCATTCATGTCACTATCGGGAACAAGATTGTCTCCTGGAAGCTACCCATGTAAGAAAGTCTGGGAGCGAGTGTGGATTCATAAGAGAAATGGACTAAAGACATACCTGCAAGGAAGAGTTATACTGATTTATACATGGTCATGTGTTCTGACATTTTTATTTTTGATAAATAAAGTTATGTATAATAGAATTTGTTTGTCTAGGTCAAAGGCCAGAAGCAATGAGATACTGAGATGTTTGGGATCTGGAAGAACCCTGCAGTGAGGTATTAGAGACAGCAGAGCAAGTGTCCTGTAGCAACTGAAGCTTCCCATTTCTATGGAGGGTTCCGAAAGGAAAAATAGCTTCCCATTGTCCTGCCTATTGTTGTCCAAGCCGAACAGCAGCTCTCTAGTGACAACCCAGGCTGTATTAGCAGTCATAGTTCTTCTCAAGTCTGTGCAATAACAGAGCTGTCTCTGACCCCTTCAGTGGGAACATCCCTATCTGCTGCTGACTCAGAGGTTCTGCAGACCAGAGAGGAAAGGGCCTCCTATGATTGGCTGTCGAGAAGCAGCTCAGGGGTCCTTGCTCCTCTTGCCTCCTCCCATTGTGTGTGCTCCAGTATGGTTAACACATTCTGGCCTCCTTCTGCTTGTGCCCATTCTTGAAAATCCAGTTTTAAGGCATCCTTGAATGAATTATGGAAGAGGTTTTTATGTAAAACAACCTGAGAACTTGGCTATTTGGGACATTATGCCTAAATATGTTCAGCCATTAACTAGTTTCAAAAGGGACTGTTGCCTTTATTTAGAGATGGGGAGACTATTAAACAATATATTGGTTGACACATGGCTACCGAGAGCCAGAATCTGTCTGACTTCAAAGTTCCTGGTCTCATCAGTGGCCCAGTTACCTCAGAAATGGCTGTGAGGCAATAATGATTAATGGTAACAAGTGTGTCCTCTGTAGCCATTGGCTCCACAGTAATCACAGGACCCTGCTAGGCTAGCATCCTTATTGTGACCAGTTTAGATGTCAGGCACCAAAGAGGTTAAATCTTGTGTCCATAGACACATATCAGCAAACGATCTAGATCTCAAACCCTGAGCCCCTTTCCACAGCCTGTGCCCTAGGCACCCAGCTCTGCATCACGTACATCACAGGGAGGAAACTGACAGTGAACGCCCTTGACATTGGAGCGAGTCTTCCAGGGAAAACTCAGCATCCCACGGCCAACCTCCATCAGGTGCAAAGATGCCTGTCGTAGGGCTCATCCATTTAAAATAAGTTTCATTTAAAAGTTTTCATTTAAAATAAGTTTCCATTTAAAAATAAGTTTCCATTTAAAATAAGTTTCCTGAACAGAATGATCTAGGGGTTGGAGTGTCTTCTAAATAGGCTACTGACAGAGTTCCAGTCTTTTCTGACAGACTGGCCCCTGAGATGTGTCTGTCTCCATCCTCAGCTGCATGGCCTGCTCTCGCCCAAGTCTACTAATTGGTGTGAGGGACTCTGTTCCCAAGGCTGCCAGCCATTAGCAGTGTTTCACAGGGAGGGGCTTTTCCTCTCCCCGCAGCCACCCCCCCCCGTTTTGCAGTCTCTGGCTGGGCCTGCCTGGTGACAGATGCCTGCTGATGGAGAGCTTTATGGAATCTTCTAGGCCCCCTCCACTCCCCGAAACACTTCTTTATTGAGTACATCTCATTAGCAGGCTCCATTTTCTGGTCTCTCACATGCTCCCTCACACTTAGCTTTATTGTGCCCCCACTTGTCATCTTCCCTAGCCTGGCTTTTAATAATGTAAATCTCCCCTCTGATGACATGGCTGCTTATTACTTGCTGTCTGGCGCCACACAAACTTACCTCTGACAAGCCGATTCCCCAGAGAAGGAACTGGCCAGCTCCTCACCGTGTCCTCAAGGATGCTTCAGTTCTGCCTGCATCCTGGAAGAGAAGCAGGTCAAGGCCACAGCCAGGCAGTTGGCTTTGGGCAGTCACTGGACCAGGAAGCTCATCACGGAGCTAAGGAGGATGGTAATTATAATGCCAGTGGTAACTCCTTTGGCAGAGCTGTTGTGGGGAAAACACATGAAAGGTCACTAAATTGCAAGGTTTGTGACACTTGTGAAGAAGTCATAGCCAGGGTGATGGTACTGAGGTACTCTTGTCAACACAGAACAGACTGTCCCACAGCAAGCCCGAGTTCACCTCAGCCTCCACCTTCCAAAGATGTCACGTACATCTGAACTTTCTCCCCGTAGATAAACAAAGCCCCCACTCTCTTGGCCATTTCATGAAGGATGATACTGCATTTTATGCAAAGAAATTAAACACAACAGGTTCTGTAGCACGCGACTGAGCTGTGCTTCCTTCCAATCTCCGAGATCTCTTCAGGTGTGGCTCTGCGATCCTGCAATGGTAGCCACGCACCAATGGAGCCCTTGTGAGATGCTGCTTCCAAGCTCTGACTCCGGGGAGAACAGATGTCTCAGCTCTCCTCCGCATTGCCCTAGTGTTGGCGTTATCAGACACCTACAAGCACAACTAAGTCCAACAGGACCATCCTGGTCTCTTCCATTCTCCCCAAACCTTTCAGCCTCAGGAAACCATAGAGATCTGCTTCCAGGGAAAGCCATTTCGGGGTCCAAGAGTGGTGGCTGCAGAAGCCTAGGGCCTGAGTTCAGATCCCTGAAATCTGTAGAAAAGCTGGGCGTGGCCACGCATGCCTGTAACCTAGGTGCTGGGGTGGAAGACATAAGAGACAGAAGAATGTCTGGGGTCTCATGGCTGTCATGCTAGCTGAAAAATGACAGCCGTGGGTTCAGTGAGAAACCTTGTCTCAAGAGGACAAGGTAGAGAGTGATTGAGAAGGACACCTGACATCCTCCCATGTTCTCTGTGGTCATGACTACGGACAGACAGACAGACAGACATACACACACACACACACAGAGAGAGAGAGAGAGAGAGAGAGAGAGAGAACATAAAGAACAAATTTTATCTCCCTTTTAGAAATTTTATCAGGGAACTATATAAACTTTCATTTTGTGTAAAACCTGATTTTGATTTGCTTTAATGTTATTGCCTGCCTGTCATTTGTAAAGCTAAGGAGACATCTCGAATAAATAAGAGGAAGAAAGAAACTCCTATTTGTGAAGAACAGTAGCCCTTGCCAGGCTAGCAAGATAATCCCACATTATGATATTGAAAGAGAAGGGAGCTCTTTAAATAATGGCTGGAAAATTGCATCCTTAAACCCTCGCAGAGGGTTTTCAGAAACGGGCACTCCATCAAGGTCTTTGACCATGTGTTTGTCAGATTGTCATAGCGTGGATGGCTGTGGAGGTTGCTAGGTTTCTAGCCGAGAAGAACACACTGGGAAGTGCACACTGCTTAGATCTTCCATCTCTCCATTGTCATCAGAATGCGACAAAGGCGCTGTGATCAGATGGGGTGAGCACACCCATCCCACTGCCTGATCAAGACACAGAAGGGATAAAGTCTAAGAAATAACTCATTGAGCCTTTAGGTGCCCAGATCAAACCTTGTTTGCATTAGTCACCTTAAAAAAATAATGTAAGTATACATAAGTAATTTTGATAGGAGGAAGGAGAGAAATCATTTTTATTGCATTTATTTGTATGTGTGTGCTTTATTTCACTTTATAATATTTTAATGTGGTGGAGGGGGTGTGCCCATGGGGATAGGCGTACAAGCACATAGAGGCTAAAAGTGGACTCAGACTAGGCTGGCTGGCCAGTGAGCTCTGGAGTTCTCCAGATCTGGCACCCCACTCCACCCTGACCCCACATGTGCTAACACTGGAGTTAAAGGGACAAACCATCTGGATTTGAACCCAGGTCCTCATACTTGCACAAGTGCTTTTATTCACTGAGCCATTGCCCCCAAGCCCATCTGGGGTTAATGTGATGTACACAGTCTATTTTATAGCAGGAGATCTCAGGGGAAGGAACCTATTACCTCCCTCACCCCCAAACCCTGAATTTCTACTTTCCTCTCTGAAGAACATACAGCCATCCCTCAGTATCTCTCTGGGTGACTGAGCCTGGGAACCCCTGTACCTAGTGCATGGATGCTCAAGTCCCATAAATAAAATGACACAATATTTACATATAACCTACCTAATCCTCCTGAACATTGGTTATAACATATGGCCTCTTGTACCCGCTGTGTAGATGGTTACTGTGTAGCTGTGGTTCTGTAGCATTCGGGAATTGATGATAAGCTAAGAAACCTCAATGTTTAAGGCACACGCGGTGTTGTCCCTGGGTCTTCCCAGTCTGTGGTTAGTTGATTGCAGGTGGACACTGCAGGTGTGGGGAGCTAGCTGCACTATTTGGTGCCGTGAGCCGCTTTACATGCAGTTTTTATGTCTTTGATCTCCACATCTGTCTGTCAAGGGAGGTAGCACAGCAGATCTATCTCAAGGATAAGAATGCCAAGGCCCACACAGTAGGTATCGATGGCGGTGCCCGAGTGAGAACCCAGGCTCACCCCTGCTTTCCTCTGTGCCCACAAAGCCTGCACCTGTGAGGAATGAATGCATCCATTAGAGACAATGAGCTTCTCTGCAATGCTTAAGTTTTTTCTCCACACATCAGGATCTTATCTAAAATAGGAGGTACCCAGGAAAGGCCCCCCGATCTATCCCAAGGACACTGTGGTCCTGACTTTCACCCTCCACCTCCTTCCTCTAGGGAGGGGCTGCCCCTCAGCACAGCCTTCAACCCACAGGTGAGACCAGGAACGGCATGATCAGTAGTCCTGTCACCTGGCATCCCATCCCTGCCATTTGTTCCAGTATGGAGGAAATTGGATCC
Organism: Ellobius talpinus; assembly: GCA_001685095.1. Classification (NCBI taxonomy): domain Eukaryota; kingdom Metazoa; phylum Chordata; class Mammalia; order Rodentia; family Cricetidae; genus Ellobius; species Ellobius talpinus. Next base: position 86,390 of record LOJH01000149.1, on the reverse strand, counting down.
TTGGTTGGTGTTGACTACTGCCCAGCTCTGCAGTTTGACCGTGCTGTCTAAATTAGTGACCTCTTAGTGTGTACATGGGTGTTTGCATGCAGGTGTGCGTGTGTGTATGTGCGCGTGTGTGTGCGTGCACATATATGAACGTGCATGCATGTGCATGTGTGTTGTGACCCTTGCTTATTTTAGGCAAGTGTTTGACCACTGAAATACCCAGCAACTTTTGCTTTTAGGTCCTCATGTGGTGCTCTTCCCTCTTTTCGTCAGCATTCTTCTTGTGGTAGCTTTTGAACAGCTTATCTTTCTTGAGACTGAGTACTCCATAGTCTTAGCTATGCAAGTCAGACTGGCATCAGATTTCCAGCATTCTCCTGCCTCTGCCCCTGAGGACTAGAACTGCCAGTGTATATCACCACACCTCAGTCATGAGTCTATTCAGTTTGCCTCTGTTTTCTTTTGGGGAGTTTTCACACATGACTCAGGACCTCACAGATGTGAAGTCTTAAGGAAACCACAGTCCTGCTCAGAATGAGACCAAAATGACTCTAAATAGCAATTTGAGTCGGTTGTTCTATCTGCACCATGGCTGCTTTCTACTTAGCTGATTCTTAAAAGTCTGTGTTAAGGGAATTCGAATACGGAGGTAGAAAGAATTGGAAAGATGCAGTGGTTCATATAATGCTATACTCCATGACTCTGAGTAGGAAAGCCACCTTCTTACCCAGCATTGATTACAGCCAACTGGCTGAGCAGTCCCTGGTCTAGCACTTGTCCTTGAGGGGCATTCACTGTGGGTGTTCACAGAAGGAACTTCAGTAAGCTCCTTCATGAGAGCAAACACAGAATTCTTTGCCCCTTATTGCCTTGTCTAGTCGTTCTGATTGGTGAGGGACCCTTTGATCTGTCAGCCTGCCCAAAGCCCTCCTGAGTGTATAGCTGAACCCAGTCCTCCAGGTCAACAGATTCTGGGGAGAGAAACAGACAACAAAGTGTCTTACTGAGTCTGTGCCATGATAACTAGCAACCAACAACAGTGTCTGCTGACCATGACCATATGTGATGGTGGCAGCAAGCAATCACAGGGCCCACTCAGCCTTCTATACGGTGGGTGGTAGCCGGCTGTCACCTCCTTGCTGATGTGTGTGCAGCTTGGGAGAGTGGCGCTAAGTCCCGCTCCATGCGTGTCTCACAATCCCTTTCTCTCCGGATGCCATCCACCTGAAGTGTTGAAAAGATTAATGAGCAAACATAAAGACAACAGCTGCCCTGAGCAACAGTTGTCTCACACCAACCCCTGAGTAATTAGACAAATGAGGCAAAGTGGCTCCCAGGCAGAGAGGGCTTTGGTTCCCACTGCCAGTCTCCCCTCTGGGCGTCTGCCCATCCTTTCCTCCACTCAGACTGTCCCTTTAGCTATCTGATCCCATTGTCCCAGGTCCACTCTTGGAAGTGACTGTGGTCTTGACCCTGAGAGCTGAGCTCATCTCTGAATGTACATGGCGGCTCCTACTCTGCAGGCGGAGCAGGGCAGAGGGCAGGGTCGAAGATGTTGCCAAGAATCTAACAGTGATTTGCAACAAAAGCAAGGGCTCCTGGCAAGACGTCCGAGGAACTTTCTTGATCATAAGTGGTGTCTCTTAAGCTCTTTAATTACAGAGGATTAAGCAGGAAGTGGAGTGCAGGACTAAAGGAATAATGACAAAAAGGAGGCCAAGCAGAAAAACCCAATTTCCTTCCTAGGAGGGGGAAAGCCCTCCACTTATTTAAATGAATTGCAGAGAAAAGAATGAAGTGTGGCGTTTTCCCTAGCTCTGAGTTCAATGGGATTTTAAGGAACTGTGTATCTCCTTAGCTAGACATCAGGCTGGGACTTTAGCTCATCTGCAGAAAAAGGGCTGTGTGCTTCATTAAGATGCAGGCATATGCTTCTCGTTCAAATGGCTGACTGAGCCAGTGCCTGCCTGCCTTCTTTTCCACATGGGCTTCTGCCTAGCCTAGCTCACATTTCACACTCAGCACCTCTAGTTACCTAGAAATGGCATGCAAAATAGAAAAATTGCAAAATAGAAAAGCAGCAGGCCATGGGGCTCCATCAGTTCTGCCTGGAGTCGCAGCATCCTTGACTTGTGTGGTTCATAGCTGGATGGGGAGAGGCACTCGCAGAAAGCATGGGTGACCCAGCCACCTATCAGAAGCAGCTATGTGGATACCTGCTTGGATCATACTGTGGTATAACTGGGACAAACCTATTCACGAGTAGAGTTAAAATATCAGGCTATAGAGAGCGATGGGGAACAAGGACATGCCCCAATGGCAGATAGATAATCATAGTGGCTATTGGCCAGCACACAGTGGCTGTGGGACTTAAAGGTGATGACCTGGTAGGATCCTAGTCATATCTTGTGCTTAGTAATGATCCATATTTATAGTATCTGTCCTGGGATCCTCTTTGTGTGACATGGTACCCACAAACCAGGTCAAGGCATTATGTAGCTTTATCATCAGCATTGTCATTGAAAACTAATAGTCTGTCAGGTCCAGAGGAAGGCAGGTAGAGGGAGTAAGCCATGGAGAGAACAGGAATCGAGTTCTCTGTGCTCTCTGCTCCACATTCAGCGCCTCACACAGCAACTTTTACAAGTCCCGCAACAGTTTTGTTCGGCAGGCATTGTTAAACAGACGGGGAAAGTGAGGCTCCCATAAGTTTGACCGTGGGAGGTAGAAGCCAAATGGAGAAAGCATGGGGCCCTAGATATAAGTCTGGTCCAGCCCTAACCTCTACAGCTACAGCAATATGGGCCAAAGTGTGTGGCCTTGTTAGTATGAACTGTCAACCTGAGTCAGCCTAGAATCACCCAAATAAAGAGTCTCAATTGAGTATCTTTATCAGGTTGGTCTGTGGGCATGTCTGTGAGGGATTGTCTTATTAACTGACGCAGAAGGGACCTAGCATTGTGGGTGGTACCATCCCTACCTAGGCAGGTTGTCCTGGGTTATACATGAAAGCTATCTAAGCATGTGCCAACAAGTGATTCAGAAAGCAAGTCAGCAGTGTTCCTCCAAGGTTCTTGCTGCAGGTTCCTGCCTTTCCTTCCCTCAATAATGGACTGCAACCAGGAAGTGTAAGCCAAATAAACCCTCTCCTCCTCCAAGCTGCTTTTAGGCAGAATGTTTTTATCACAGCAACAGAATGTAGCTATAATACAATAGTATGTTGTATCCATTTCCTCCACTGTAAAATCTGGGTAAGTGTGCCAATGCTCTGCATCACCAGGAGGACTAAATAAGATCATGTAGATGATGGCATAGGCTGGGTGTATAACACAGACCCTCACCTCCAAACAGCAGTAAGTATTTTATGGTCTCACATAGGAGAAGCACAGTCTTAATGCTGGGAGGCCAACAGCATCCTTTCATCATGACCCCTGACCTCCATTCCGCACTGGATATGGTGACTATAAAGAGAATCATAGATAGGGTATAGCACTAGACATCCGATGAGCCTGGTACCCTTGGCATTATTCCTGCTTGAACTCTGCACAATGAAGGTTAGTTCCCAGGTCTCAGCAAACGAGGCTGAGATGCACAAGAGGAACACCTTACTCCACTGTACATGATATGCATTATTCTCTGAACATTCCTGTATGTTTGAAATGTTTTATTAAAATATGAATGGCCATGGGCTTTGGAGATGGCTGGAACAGTAAAGAACTTGCCACAAAAGTGTGACGACCAGAGTTTGAGTCTCCAGCACCCGGCTAAATTTTAAGTGGGCCGTGGAGGCCCACCTGTCATCCCAGCACATGGAAGGCAGGGATAGGGGATCCCTGGAGCAAGTAGCCTAGCTGCACCAGCCTGATTGCCAAGCTCTGCGGTCAAATGGTAGACTCTTCACTGATATATATGGTGGAGAGTGATCAAGGAAGACTTCCAACATCAACCTTTGACCATGCACGTATGCACACGTGCAACCACGTACATGTGTACTCACACACGGGAACCCATGTGTGTTTACAATACACACACATACACATACACACACACGCATGCACAAATTATAACCATGCCTTGCCCCCCAAAGAATGATGGAAATCATATCGGTTCAAACAGATAGCCAGACAGAGGACAGGATTTGAAAACTCATCATCCCTGGGCATTCACTATTTGCCACATTAAATTACTAAAATCACCTGTCTCTGCAGCTATCTGCCCCACATATCTGCATTATGTGCCTTTCACATGCTGGACTGAATAAACAACATAGCAAAAAAAAAGCTGAGAAGAGAGCTAAATCAATCTCCCAGGACTGTAGCTTCCAGATCGCTGTTAGCCTTCTGCTTGATTTCTGCCCATCTTAAGACTACAAAGCAGGTGGTCCATTTCTGTGACTGTCGCTGCCCTCATCCATGGGGCGGAGCTGAACTGGTTATAAGCACTAGAGATGCTTATGTTCTGTGACTCTGAAGGTGGGTGAGCGTGCACTGCCTCTTGATTTCGACGGAGACACGCTATCATCCCCCCAAATGAAGCTTCTCCTTGCTCATGTAATGGGATCCCAAATAACATGTTGCAAACGAAATCTTTTATCACACTTGCCCCTTGGAATACATTTCAAATGCTGGCCATTAAAAACAGGCCATTTCATGGGGCTTTAATGATGACACTAATAACTGTGGATTTTTGTCTCCCAGAGCCCTGATGAGCTGAGCTGGGGAGTAAATTACAAAGCTAACTTTTATGTGCATGGTTTATTGATCTTTGAGCTTCAAGGGAACTGCACAAGCCCCTATAGCCTGACAGTCCAGATTAGCTTTTCATCTATGTAATTGGGCCACCAGGGCACAGTTAATTTTTAATATATATTAATAGGAAGACAAAGAACACAGTGTGCTTTCTATGCATTAATGGACATATCAAAATATTCTACCTGGTAATTATAAATAAACCATCCTTCCCCTGACCCAGTGAGGATTAGGTGGCTGATTCATTGTGTATTTCACCATAATGTATCAAGAAAAAGTTCACTACTACCATAAATAGGTATACCATCACGTGCAGAAGATCACTCCTTGTTAAATAGCCAGCTCTCTGATCCATATTGTTGCCATGTTTGAATTTTAACAGGTGAAAGTCATGCTCCGTATCTGTCCCACATCTGCTCGAGAAACCTCAGAATCCAGCTCTTTCCTGAAGGTGGATCCACGGAAGAAGCAGATCACCTTGTATGACCCCCTGACCTGTGGAGGCCAAAATGCCTTCCAGAAAAGAAGCAGCCAGGTTCCTCCGAAGATGTTTGCCTTTGATGCGGTTTTCCCACAAGATGCTTCTCAGGTGGGCAAAAGTCCCCTTCGGGCTCACGTAGTGTTGATTAATGGAGTGTGAACTGGGAGGGTGTTTCCTGGGATGCTCTGATGGACAAGGTCTCCATCCATATTACCATGTTTGGAAGTCATTCTGAGCTTCCCAGAATACCCCAGATATTCTGAGTTATTGGCATGGTTAATCCTAGTGCAGGGGAGCTAAAGAAAGGATCTCTGGAGCTCACCAACCAGGTAGTCTTACCAAATGGATGAGCTCCAGGATCAGTGAGAGAAGAGAGAGAGAGAGAGAGAGAGAGAGAGAGAGAGAGGCAGACAGACAGAGACAAAGAGGCAGAGACAGAGAGAACACCCAATACCAACCTCTAACATGCACACATACTCACATAGACACACACACACACACACACACACACACACACACACCTTGAAATTCATGCCTGGGGAGAAGAAGAAACAAGGAAGCTAACAGGAAAAGTTGAATGTCGTGAGGGAAACTGCTAGTGACTAATCCATTAGAGCTCTACTCCTGCCTGGCTTTGGGTGGCCATGTAACAAGGGAAATGTTTCAGGAAACTGGATTAAAGTCAGGCAGTGTCCACCCACAGGGAGTGGAAAGCAGAACTATAGTCCCAGTGAGGACGTGGAGCGCTCAGTAGGGGAACTGGGGCTGGTGTGTATCCTGCAGCCAGGATTCAGTGGAGAAACATGGAACTGGAGAGCTTGTGCTAGCAATCAGATGTTGCTGTGGACCCAGCCTTGGGTTTAGTCCTCAATACCTAAAATCAGTGAATAGGCCCATATGTGGATAAACCATGGTATAGACAAATGGAGCCTCTTTCGTCTTCATAGGCATTGGGGGCCTGTACCTTTCTGAGAAACTTTTAGGTACTTCCCAAGCTTTATGCAGCGCTCTTCACAGTACTCGAGTTAAGGCTGCAGCTGACCTGAGGAGCTTAGCTCCCGCCGTCTCCATTTGCAGCCTGTTAATCAGGGTTGTATGTGATTATAAGGGCTACATAACTGCCACCTTCCACCAACAGGCACTAGGGCACGCGGGCGCCATCCATCGGGAGGCTGAACACTGGTTCTCAAGTTTTCCCATAGGAAGATAAGGTCCTTGGTGATTCAGTTTTGCAGTTTCTCTATTCATTTCACTTTTTATGTTGTACCACCCAATGGGTTGGGTAATTTAAACCTGACACCGGGGCTAATAAATGGCCTACAAATAATTTAATTAACAAGGCTAAAACTTTTCAAGAGCTATCTGGGGAAGTTATAAGGATTCCAAAGCACACCCTAAATTAAACCTGAACTATTAACGAGTTTTAGATTTATTCCAGAACAACAACAAAAAAGAGCCATTTTTATTGCTAGTCTTTGTTTACATTTCTCGCTTGGTTCCCAGGCTCAGGATGCTCGTAGCTGCAATTTCTAAGACTTCCTAATGTTCTGCTTTCCACAGGTATCTAATAGTATAGATTCTGCGGTTTCCAATAACTTCCTGTGCACTAAGCTGTGGACTCTCCCTTGGATTCTTTTGGGTAGAAAGGAGTGTTTTTAATTCTTTTCACACTACAGACAAGGAAACTGAGACTCCACCAGGGACCCTTGTCACCTTAGTTCCTCCCTGGATCCCTCCACCTCCTCGTTCACTGTATTCATGCACTCAATACAGCAGGTCTCTGACCTTGTCAGCATGTGAGCCACCATTTTCTAGCTAGGACAGCAGGCGCTCAGTAGGTGTTGTCTGTCTTTATTAAGATGACACTATAATTATTAATCTGATACCACTAGGTATAGCCAGATCAGCCCCACAAGCTCAGCACCCCGTAAGCCTCAAGGCACAAAATGAGTAAGTGCGAGGAGTAGCTTTGTCTGGGTCACCTGTTCTTATATCTGTATTGTCTCGCTCTGTCCAGCGGGCTAGCATGGGTTTGTGGACATGGCAGTGTCCAGGGCCTAGATGTGCTGACTTAGAGCTGAGGCACTATCATTAGCACTGTATTCCACTGGCCAAGAATCAAGGGCCACTCTAGGGTCCTTGCCTGTGCATCAGCTGTCGCTGTGGTGACCCCAGGCATCTATGAACTCTGTTGTCCTCTCTCTAAGAACACCATCTCCTTGGCACTGAGTAACGATAAGGTTGATCCTATTCCTTCTTGCCTTTAGGAACCATCCTTGTTACCCCCAAACAGCCTTGGCAGCATGGTTACCCACGGTTGGTACAAACCTCGCTGGATCTGACTTAGGGGTAGGTGGGGAGGACTCAGACCTGTAGGTGAGTGAGCAGAGCCTTGGGCAGAACTGTCTCTGCCATAGCTGTATGCTCAGGAGGCCTTCTGCTTCTCTGGGCATATGGGGAAGGACAGTAGGGAGTTTCGATAGGTCATTGTCATCCCTTAACCATCCAACATAAGCAAATCTCTCATCATTCTCTTCTCTGTGAACAGCGAGGCAGAAGCCCTACAGGGCAGTGTGTGGACATTCTGCTCCTTCAGCCCTCTATGAGGCCATTCCTGTATCTCCACTGTCCCTTGGCCTCTGTCCTGGTGACTCCAATGTCAGTTTGTTCCACACACAACCCAGATTCTCCTAGGTGACTTAAGACTCTCGTAGTTCATATAATGTGTGGCCCAGCAACTGACAGTCTCCCAACCCCTACCTCCTTTCATACTCAAAGGCAGGCTCCTGGGCAGTAGATTTTCCTTGCTCTTGTGGAGACAACTCTGGCCAATTCCTTCTACTGCTTCAGTCTTGGCTTTAATGCTGTCCTGGCTCTTGTTGCCTCAGTCCTGGGACTTGTATAAGATCTCATGGTCCTCACATAGCCCCATCCCTCCATCCCCTTGGCTGAGGGGGACCCCTGAAGAGCTACTAAGGCGACCACCCCTGAACAATTGACAATTGTTGGGAGTGTGGTTTTTTCAATTTCAGTTTGGGAGAGAAAATTGATTTCCAGATACTTAGATTCATTGCGCAGCTGCGCCACGGAGCTGAATAACTACATTCATGGCCCAGACTGCTGCTTTTCAGATTCCCACTGGGAGGCACATTGCTCTGATGGCTGCAGAGCCCCAGCGTTTGACAGCTCTTGAGGCCTCTGTGAGCTCTGACGCCAGCCCTGAGACAGAAGCGAAGGCGAGGCACCGAGACATGGAAAATAATTCTGTCCTGCTGCTGTGAAAGCCTCAGATGCTAACTGGGGATTTTCCGAATATCTGAGGTGGTCCACAAACCTGGTTGGATGCCTCTAGTTTGCAGCGTGCACTGTCATCGAGCATTGAAGGAGGGGGGGCAAAGAAGGGATGGAGAACCTGGTCTCTGTGTAAAGAGTGTAATAAGCACCCTGAAGACGAGGCGCACTCAGCTAAAGAGTGCTTCAGATAACACACTGGTGTGGGCAATTGATGCTGTTTACAGTGAGTGTTTGGATAGGAAGAGAGGTTTTCAAACGTGGGACATGAGCAAAGAAAGGAGGGAGGGCAAGGAAGCAGATGTACGTCTGGAAAGTCTCAAATCTGTTACAATTAAGGTGTTCCTCGGGGTTTCCATCCTGAAATGGCCGTCATGTTTTCCCCCTCTTATGACTAGCTTGTTTCAGAGATGTGTGTGTTTGTGTGCGTGCCTGCATATGTCTGTGTGCATGCATGTTTGTGTAGGGTAAGATTCTAGTGGTCAGTAGAGAGTTGAGTGCCTTGCCCAGGAGGCTGGAATTCAGAATGATAGGTGACAGAGGGGAATAGGATCCAGAACCCATTGCATTCTCCTCCTGCAACCCGTACCTACTTTATCTAAGGCTGGAGAGCACCATCAGTTAACGGAAGGGAGGTGTAGAGCCAATGTGTTTGACACGCAGGCTAGCAAAGAACGGAAGATCCCAAAGGTTTCCGAGTTCCCTCAGAATTCTGTGGCAGAGGCTGGACCATCTGGGAATGTGGCGGCACTTGCACTCTAAGTCTCGGGAAGGTAGACTCACTTCTGTGTCGTCAAGGTGCCTCAGGGTGCTGTGTGGCACACTTACCACCTGTGCCTCCTCTTGTGTCTTCCAGGCTGAAGTATGTGCCGGAACAGTGGCTGAGGTGATCCAGTCTGTGGTGAATGGGGCAGATGGCTGTGTGTTCTGTTTTGGCCACGCCAAGCTGGGTGAGTGAGAATTCCACTTCTTGTGTGGCGTGTTATGTTTTCTGTCCCCTTGTCTGTGTTTCAGGGTTGGGTCTAGAGTCTTCAATGAAAGGAAGGGCTAAGTCCCCTTTTGGTGCCAAACAGAATGATAGCGAACAACCATGCCTGACTTGGAAGTGTCCGTCCTAAGTGGACACCTATTCATGTATTCCCCTCTTCAAGTCCAAGAGGGGAAACAACGGGGTAGCGAAAGTGTTCCTACTTGGTCTAGGTCATAGGCAGTCCCAGAAGGTGAGCAGGAAAGGTGATGTCTAGGGATGTCTGGGGAGCAGATTTTTAGGTGGGCGGAGCTAATGGAGGCATCTCCAAGCAGAGCCCCACGTGGGAGAAGCAAAGCTGTCCTTGCCTCCAGCATTCAGACTGTGAGGGGTCCTCCCCATCTGCACATGTGGAAGAGAGCCACCAGCTAGCCCTGCATAGGATTGGCTTAAATCCCCTCTACACCCTCTTCTCTGCCCTGACCTATAGCCGTCTGTTTGTTCCCAGGTCTTGTCTGACATGCAGAATGAGTTAGCAATTTGGGAAGCTCAAAAAAGTGGTCCCCGGTAGAAGGGATCATCCCAGAGGCCTTGCAGAGGGCACAGAGGCCCATTCCCTGTAATCCCCTGTGATCAGAGAACTTGTTACGTGCCCCGCCCCCACTCCTTTCTTCACTTCTTGATCACAGATCAAAGCAGGGAATCCTGATTTTAATGGAATTTGCTCACACTATAAAAAAAACCACAGCATTTAACTTGAGAAAGGATATAAAGCCCGAGTGTGTGGATTTAATCTGTGGGGTGGCTATAAAAAGGATTGTAACGGTGATGGAAAGCCCCAGCTTCCTCCCTCATGTGGAACAATGGAGAAAGCACATAGCCTGCCATGTTTGAAGTCCTCTGCGAGGTACCTTGCGCTTTCATCCTGTCATTTGTTTGGGCTCTCATGTTTTCCTATAGCTGTTTCATCACCAGTACAAGAAAATGTTTGCTGTTTTCCTGGTCTTTTCACTCTCTCGCTTGCCTTCTTCCCAGTTCCCCACACGTTCCTCCTGCGTCCTTCTCGGCATCTGTTTCTTGCGGCTATAAAGAGTGATGACTGGCCTCTCAACTGTGTTGCTTTCTTCCGCCGCTCCCACAGGGAAATCCTACACCATGATTGGAAGGGACGACTCGATGCAGAACCTGGGCATCATTCCATGTGCTATTTCTTGGCTGTTCAAGCTCATCAATGAGCGCAAAGAAAAGACCGGGGCCCGATTCTCAGTCCGGATCTCGGCTGTTGAGGTGTGGGGGAAAGAGGAGAACCTTCGGGACCTGCTGTCTGAGGTGGCCACGGGCAGCCTACAGGACGGACAGTCTCCGGGCGTGTACCTCTGTGAGGACCCCATCTGTGGCACACAGGTGACAGCTTCAGAAGCTTGGCTTAGGTGGGGGTGGTTCATCTCCCCTTTGGAGGATGGGACATCTTAGCCCTGGAGTCACGTACCATGCAAACTGGGAAAGGCTTATGAGTGTTTACTTTTAAGTGGACTGGAACTTTATGGCCTGCAGCTGTGGGGCCATCTGCTCGTCCAACCTAAATATTTGCACCTTGAATCTAATTGACAATGAGCAGAAACTACAATTGTCATAGCATTTGGGGAAATCGACTCCACTTTCTTGACACCTTTTGAGAAGGGGTGGGGGGAAGCACAATCTTCCTTTTGTTTAACAACAAACTGAAATATTTACTGCTCTGCACACATAGCTGCAGCCATTCCTGGGGCTGTTTATGGCTCTATAAACTGTGTTTCTGGCACAGCTTTACAGCCGGATTAGCAGTGCTGTGGGAAAACTAATAACCGATTTCTAATTAGAACCCTGATATAATTGCGAGAACCATGGAAGCCAAGAGAAGCTCTTGTTCGCCTTTTCAGGAAGTCAGGCCTGTAGTGAGTGCCTCTTTTTTTTTTTTGCTGTGAAACATGTGATGACCTGATGGCTCCTCTGGTTCATATCCAGAAAGTCAATTCTGCCAGTCCCCTGCAGTAGGCATCCCAAGTGCCTCCTGTTTCAGAAAGGTGTCTCTTTGATAAGTACCCACCTCCTACCAGCTGGGTCATTTCTGTGGGTGGGAATGCCCCAGAGCCAGTATTGCACCCATTTCTTCAAGTCTGGCCCTGCTCAGCCCCTGTCAGGGGTACCCAGAACCTTCCAGGTTCCTTTGGAAACCCCTGCAGTATCACCAGAGTTGCCTGGAGAGTGTCTGATTCCATATGTGGTAAAGCTTATCGCCCCTCAATGCACATTTCTAATGAGTTCCCTATGATCCAGGGAGTTGATACTCTGAAGCATATGTACAGATGCTGATGCACAGCTCCATGATGGAGGCAGGAGCACCCAGACGCTGATGCACAGACCCCATGATGGAGGCAGGAGCACCCAGATGTTGATGCACAGCCTCCATGATGGAGGCAAAAGAACCCTGGCTACTTACTGCTCCTGCTGCAAGCATGACAGGGCGATCAAACACATTTTAATTTAGATTTATTTGTGAGTTCTCTTAAGTAAAGATCTGTTTAATGGAAGGTAAATAAGATGAAAGTAATGGTCTCCTGAAACTCTTCTTTAAAGTGTTTGTGATTCTTTAGTTTAGGTTGGATAGTAAGTTCAAAAGCACACACATCTGCTAAAAACCCCTTCAAAGTTCAAGGTTTTTAAAGATGGTCTTAGCTTGCAAATCCTGCCTGCACCAAATATTGCTTCTCGCAGTGGGAAATTATAGGTGTGGATGAAGTCAGAGTAGAAAATTGTCATAATTTGTACCAATCCTAAGACATGTTGCAAATCAGTTCCTTGAAAAATCCAAGCTAAATCAGGTATGCACCTGTCATGCCAGCATTTGGCTCGCTATGGAGAGAAGATGGGGAGTGTGAGAGAGAAGAGCTAGTCTCAACTAAACCAAAAAGCAGATCTCCTTTTCCACCACAAGTGATTCTACATTCTGTCAAGTTGACAATTAGGATTGTCATAATTGTCAAGAAGTACATCAGAATGTACTTCTTGTTCAGGACTATGCTGGTAAATGTGACCTCAAATTAGCTTTTGTCAAATAACTGAGAGATGGGCAATGAACACTAGGCAAGTCTCTTCCTTGTCAGATGTAAAACCACGTCTCGCAGCGCCTGTCTCCGATCTCCAAGGTCAAGACCTAGTCACATCTCTTCTGTTAGTAGATGAACGGCCTAGGACAGCAGTCCATAAAGATGGGCATGTGCTGCCACTAACACCCATATGGCCACTTGCCAGCTGTAAAATAACTAAAACCAAGTAACAGCCAATAAATGTGGTCAATATTCATTTTCAGAAGTAAATCAGCTAAGCTGGGCTGCCTTGGCCATTAAAGTGCCAGCAACAAAAACGTGAGAATTAGCATTCAGAGCCCCAGAACCCATGTAAGCACTGGGTGGGCGTGACAGCCTGCCTCTGATTCTAACCCTGAAAGTGGTTCTCAACCATCCTATCGCTGCAGACTTTTAACATAGTTCCTCATGCTGTAGTGACTTCAAACCGTAACATTATTTTGTTGCTACTTCATAACTACAATTTTCCTACTGTTATGAATCACAGTGTAAATATCTGTGTTTTCCAGTGGCCTTTGATGATCCCTGTGAAAGGGTCATTTGACCCCAAGGGGTCAAGACCCGCAGGTTGAGAACCATTTCTCTGAAGTGAGACAGAACAGTCTGGCCAAGAGACTATTTATATCTGGAATTCTGGGGTTAGTTGAGATACCCTGCCACAGTGAACAATCAAGGATAATTCCCAGTGTCTACCTACATGCACACAAGTGTGCCCACACATATGCAAACATGCGTATATACACGTGTATACCACATACATGAAAATGGAAAAAGAAAAAAATGGCTATGCTGAGAATGGCCCATGTGTATAGAACCTGGTTTCAGGACTTCTGGCCTTACAACCATAAGGACTGAGACTTCCCCAGGCAGGAGGGAAGCCTGAAGGTCTCAGCTCTTGCTTTCTGTCCCCCAGCTGCAGAACCAGAGTGAGCTGCGGGCCCCCACCGCAGAGAAGGCTGCCTTCTTCCTGGATGCTGCCATTGCCTCGCGACGGAGCAACCAACAGGACTGTGATGAGGAAGACCACCGTAACTCCCACATGCTCTTCACCCTGCACGTCTACCAGTACCGGATGGAGAAGAGCGGGAAGGGCGGAAGTAAGTCCCTCTTAGCTGACTCCATGCCTGGCTCTGGCCAGCCAGCACCCCTCACCTAAGGCAGCAACACTCTTCCTTAGCAGAGGGTATGGCACCCACTTGCAGCAGCTCAGTGGTCTGGAATTCAAGATAATTGTAGATTCTAGGCTCAAGTTTACTTTTGAATTGTCCAGAGGCAAAAGATTGGCTTTGGCAATAATAATTTACCAATGGCATTGCCTTGGATGTGTGAAAAAAGAAATTAAAAAAGAAAAACATCTACTGAATCTTTCTGTTCACAAGTTGCATAGGGGTCACGACCTGTATTAATCAGAGTTCTCTAGAATAACAGACCTTATAGAATGAATATGTATGTATATGTATATATGTGTGTGTGTGACACACACACACATATGGTGAGAGAAAGAGAAAATGGGGGACTTACAGAATGATATACAGGCTGTGGTCCAGCTAATCCCACAATGGGCTGCCTCTGAAGGAAGGTCCAAGAGTCCAGTAGTTGCTCAGTCTGCGAGGCTAGATATCGCCGCTGTGTTAAAGCTGGAACCCTGGATAAGTAGGCTGCCATGCTAGTGAAGGAACAGACTGGTTAGCAGCATGAGAGCAAGCAGGCAAAGGGCAAAACTTTCTTCTTCCATGTCTTTGTATGGCTTGCAGCGGAAGGTGTGGCTCGGATTAGATATGGATTAAATATCTGCGTTAAAGCTTTGTCTTCCTACCTCAAAGATCCAAGTTAGATCTTTAGATCTATTAGAAATAGATCTCCCTTCTTCAAAATAAGCAGAAATCCCTCACAGGTATGCCCTCTATTTTGGGGTTAAATCCAGAGGGACGTGTTGAATGGGAATCCTTTAAAAGACATTAATTCTCAAAGGGGAATTCACACCGTGTCAAGCACTGCCATTCAGCACAACATTCTTGAGGCCGGAAACAGGGATTAGGAGGTGGGAGACCCTGAGTTCAGAAGTCAGCAGCTGAACTGCATTTCTCCCAGCAATCCTGGGAGCTGGCTATAAATCCTGCCCTTGCTGCTTGTTCTGGGTAATGTTTTAACAGAGTTGATGTGAGAGTTGGAACACTTACTAGTTTAGCCATTTAAACAGCTGTCAATACTAAGAATCATCATAGCCTTCAGTGAGTTCTTAGATGGTCAGCAATGGGAACTCCCAATAGCTCTGGGTCCTGAGACCAGGGCTCCCAAAGGCACCAAGCAGAGGGGCCTAGGGGGTGGAATGATGTCCTTCTAAGTTGTACACCAAGCCAGCAACTCTCTTTTGGTCTTTTGGTTTTTATTTCTTTGTCTTATTTGCAACTTAGAGTCTGGAAGCTATAGCAAACAATGAACATGCAGAAAGATTTCACTGAAGTACTTCAAATGTAAAAATTTGAATTTCTGACTCCACAATGATTTAAAAGAACATTTCCTAAAACTGAAGACTTGCTCCCAGATTGGTCCTACCAAATCCTAATTACTTATTAAATATTTAACATCCAATTCATCTTTTTATTTTTAAGCTGTGCACGAAAATTGCTTTTAAATAATAAATTCAGGCCAAAGGAAAAGGCAGATGCCACTAACAGCTTCCAAACCTCTCAGGGGCTTGTCCAGTGTTGCAGCAAACTAGGTGAGAGAAGAGGAGGGTCCAGGCTGCAACGGGCAAAGGACAAACCCCTCCCACCTGCCAGGGCCCCATCATCTCAGAGGCAAAGGATCAGACCCCGCCTTCAGGCCCAGCAGGATTTCAGTGGATTTATGTGGCTAACCCATAATGAGAAGATTTGGAGTGTTGTTTAAAATGGAAATTTTGTTTACTTATATATAAGTTATAATCCCTGTGGACTTGGCAGCCAGAACTCAATTAAGGGAAGGTTTATTAATTAGTCACCCTGCGGGGAAGCAGGAAGCAGGGCTATTAACCAACTGGGACAGGCTTAGCCAGATGATGGATTCAGGGGCGATCTCTGCTGCAAGAACTAAATACATAGTGTGAATATGCTCAGCATCATAGGCCCATCTCTGCAGTGTATGTACACACACACACACACACACACACACACACACACACACACACACACA
>LOJH01000149.1:42636-70547 GCA_001685095.1 Ellobius talpinus | reverse complement strand
CACACACACACACACACACACACACACACACACACACACACACCCCTAGACAGGTAGATGACTTAAACCGTCTGGTCAAGATAGAAAAGGGCATTCTTTGTTGATATATCGCTGTTTTGTAGATAGCATCAGGTTGGGCTTAAAATAGCTCTCCAGTTGCCAAGGCTTTTGGAATATTAGCAGAACTGGTTCTCTCCTCTGATAAGTCTTGACTGTTGAATCTATAAAGGCACTGGGGAGAGGCCCCAAATAAGCAAGTGTTACTCCTCATAACGGATACTGTGTTACTTCAGAGTGGTGAACTGTAGCGGGCTTTCTTTCGGACCACTAACCAGCTCCCAAACCATGACACAGAGACTTGTTATTAGTTATGAATGCTTGGCCTTATTTTGGCTATTATTTTAATCTGTTTCTCTTTCTCTATGTTTTGCCTTGGGGCTTTTTACCTTTCTTTCTGTATATCTTACTTTCCTGCTGTCTCCATGACTGGCAGCTGCCTGTCTTCTGACCCTGGACATGACTCTTTTTCCCTCATTCTCTCTCTCCTTCTTATCTCTTCTGCCTAGATTTCTCCTCCTACCTATTCCCCCTACCTGCTAGCTCTGCCTATCCCTCTCCTGCCTAGCTATTGGCCATTGGGCTTTTTATTAGACCAATCAGGTGCCTTAGGCAGGCAAGGTGAAACAGATGCAGCGCATCTTTACATAACTAAACAGATGCAGACAAACAAATGCAACACACCTTTACACCATTAGCAAAGGCAGCAGAAACAAATGTAACACATCTTCACATAGTTAAATATTCCACAAGTGAGCCAGTGAAACCAGTCTTCCTTGTCTTCTTCGTAAGCATGATCTTTAAAAGCATTCGTGTTTGGGCTGGTGAGATGGTTCAGCAGGTAAAAGTGCTTACCACATAAACATGACCTGCATTCCCTTCCCAGAAATCATGGTGGAAGGGAGAAATGATTCCACACATGCCACAGCCTGCACCTAACTGTTCTCATAACATGCACCATACATATACATAATAAAAATAGATAATTTCAAAGCATCTCTGTAATGATATTTTGATGAACAAGCTTGAAGACGTCCAGTGTCCACTGACAGCTAACACTGGGCCTCTGGTATATTCATTCACATTGCTTCCTCCTGGGAAACCGCCTTGGGCAAGGCTGGCCACATGAACATGAATGAATGTACTTACGCAGGCACCTGCACTCATCTGGTCACCAGAATAATCAGACAGTTTCCTTCATCTTGGCTTTCTGATAGGAGTCAAACACCGTCATTACAAAGGTTATGATGACCTCAATCACCCATGCCCTACCCAGAGCTGTGTAGTCACACGGTCCTACGGATCCATCATCTATCTTGTAAACGTGCTTCTAAAGGGGGTGAGCCCTGTCTTAGTCAGGGTTTCTATTGCTATGAAGAGAAACCATGATCACGGCAACTCTTACAAGGAAAGCAATTGATTGAGGTGGCTCACTTACAGTTTCAGAGATTCAGTTCATTATCATCACGGGGAGCAGCATGCAGGCAGACATGGTGCTGGCTACATCTTGATCAGAAGGCAACAGGAAGTGGTCTCAGTGTCACATTGAGTGAAGCTTGGGTTAAAGAGACCTCAAAGCCCACCCGCACAGAGACACACTTCCTCCAACAAGACCACACCTACTCTCCAAGGCCACACCTCCTAATGGTGCCACTCCCTTTGGGGGACCATTTTCTTTCAAACCATCACAGTCCCGCTACTATCCCCAGCAGCAAGGCCCTGAACAGGAAGATGGCTGCACCCTACAGGACTCCCAGTTCCCGAGCCAGAGTAAATTATGAAGCTACAGTACTGATTCTATGCTCGTAACTCTAATCTCTCCCACCATCAATGTCAGAACTACCTCACCTCAGGATGGAAGGAAAGAAAGACACAGTAAATAGTAAAGTTCTTGAGCCCGTTTCCTCCATAATAGCCTCCTCCTCGCAGCCTTCCAGATTCTTCTTTCTCTGCAATAGTTTTCTCCTTAGAACCCCAGAGCAGCTTGCTGGACTTCTAGGCTATGTACTTCCTGAGAACAGAAGACTCGGTCTCTGTGGTGCTGGTCCCGCACCTACACGTCAGTGCTCAGTACCTGTGTGTTACATGCGATGGAATGTGGGCCGTATTTTAACCCTGACTTCCTCTGCCATCTAGTACAGCAAGTTTCAGAGAGCAAGATCAACTTGTTTGGATTTTGAATTAAGGGATCAAGCATACCCCTGAGTGTGCATGTAAGGGCTATTCCAGAGATGCTAGGTCCAGAAGGCTCTGGCCTAATGAACCATTTAATGCCTGGATAGATCCAACATTTGAATAGCCAATTGAGAAGTGGTAGACATCAAAGTGGAGCCTTATTGGAAGAAGCATTAGAAAGCCAGGGGTCCTAGGTTTCAAGGCTACATCTTGGCCCTAATCTTTCTATGTGTTTATGTTTCCCGGCTGCAATGAGGTGAACATTCTTACACATCCTTACAACCATGATGTTCAGCCTTGCCTCATGCTAGGGCCAGATGACCATGAGCTAACACCTATGAAACAGAGTCTTCTACCTTTTGACCATCTGTTTTAAATATCTAGCACAGCGTGCTAGCCACCCTCGTGTCTGTTGATGCTGTGGATACATTACACTACCAGAAGATGAGTTCACAGAGAAAGTCTGCTAAGAAGGGGGAATCATATCAAGAGATACATAACAAATGTGTATTTATTCACGGATCTCAGGGGCATGCAATGTGGACTTGCTTAGAGATGAGTTTTTCACTTGAAGTTCTAACTTTCATGAACCATGCTGATTTTAATCATTTTTTTTACTTTAATTTCTTCAAAGAGATTCAAGAACTTTAAAAGATCCATTTGTTGCCAACTGGATCCTGCCTTTTTCTGGCTCCTTTTTGTTTTTTCCCAACTCTAATTTCTCACGTACATCTAATTTAACTTGAATCTTTTCTTTAAAATGCCTTCCCAAAACATTAAATTTAATTTACATATGAATGTTCAAACTCCCTACAAAATAATATTTATTGGTTTCTGTATTATTTATATTTAATTATAACAAATTCAAGTATCATAAATATCCAATCTTTTGACAGTGTGTCCTTTAGAAACCAAGTGCTTAACAAAGCAGCTGCACACATTTGGCGTGCTGTGGTTGTCAATCAGTGTCTCACTGGAACGACAGAGAGGGTGACGAACTCAGAGGGGGGAAGATGGTGGTCCCTTGATTTTGCCGCACATGACAGTTGTCTGGAGAACTTCTATGTGAATCCCAGTGCCCATGATGCCCTCCAACCCAATTAAATGAGAAGACATGGGAGTGAGAGGCGGGCAGCGGTAGTTCTTTGCGGGTTCCGGGTGCATCGAGTCCAGTGCTGCTCTGGAAGCCACCTGGACACATGCAGGTGGCTATGCATGTTTTAGAGTTCACTTTGGGTTTCTATCTGACTCATGATTAATTTTCAATGAAATCATGGACATTTTTTTTAGCATGTGTGGATCTCAATCTCAATTTTCTCATCTATAATTTCTGTGCAATTTATGCATAATGTAGGCATTAAGTGGTATTAGGAGAATTACTCCCTATAGGGAAAATAAGGCATGTGGGGAACTTGGTTTGGTCCAACTCTAGACTTAAACTATAAAGAAGTTTGAGCTGAGGCTGTCGCTGAGTTGGAAGAGTGTTTGCCTAGCATGCACAAAGCCTGAAGTTTGGTCCCCAGCAGCACATAAACTATGTGCGGTGACACATGCCTGTGATCCCAGCACATAGGAGGCTGAGACAGAGGCATCGGAAGTTCACAATTATTCTCAGAAATATAGCGAATTCAAGGCCAGCCTGGGATATATGAGACACTCTCTTTAAAAAAAATGAAGTTGCTCAAGACAGACTCAACTACATTCCTTTAACTCCTGTGTCCTTGGTCTCAGAAATCTGAGAAGTGGATAAGGAACCTGCTTCTTGCCTGTACTATCACCCTTTCTGCTTAGTCCTTGCAGAATTCCTGTCTCCCTGGCCACTTGCAGTGGTGGAGACGCTCAATGCTAGCAAACAGCCTGTGCCCACTGACTTCGCACCGGTCTAGATTAAGCACCATTTGTGCAAATCAGATTCTCTGACCACCCAAACGCCAGTGGGTATAGGCCAGAGAGCAGCTTTCTCCATTGTGTGAGGGCGCCTCTCGTCCTGACTCATGCAGGTAATTACAGGTGTTTTATAAAACTCTCCAGCACCATCTAAGCCACCTTTTGTTCTGTGTTCTGTGTTACTACATGTGCATTATACATTTCACTCCATTACATCAAATGGACTATTAAGTCTGGAAGTCCAAATTGGTCCCTGTCTTTGCCCTTTCATCTGAGATGCGTGAGGAATACCTAAGCCACTGTTGTCTATATAATCGGGCTGCAAAAAATACAGATGGTGTTTTGTTTAAAAATAACTATTCCCCTCACACATCACTGCCATGAGCCAATCTTGCATGATCTGAAACAAGATAGAGGAGAGGTAATGCGGCCTTCCTTTTAAGGGGTTGCCCCCGGGGACAGTTGAAAATAAGCAAAATGAACTTCCTTCATGTCTAAAGTGTGGCAGTGAGCTGGATACATTGAAGGGCTGTGCTGCCCTTCCTGGAATGTTCATCCCCAGCAGCAGGCATGCAAATGGAAGGCGCCAAGGTGATTGTCTCAAGTTCTTATCCAACAGCAAATCCATATGCTACCCTCATGAGTGGTCTCTGAGTTCTTCCTGCAGGTGTTGAGGTACCCAGACATGTATACCCAGGTGCTACCTGAATGCCCCTTACATGAAGCCAGTATGTTGGGGTGGGTGTGGAGAGTATATGTATATTTATATGTACGCCAAAGGACTTCCACTGTTGCTCTCTGCCTTGCTCCCTTGAGACAGGGTCTTTCTCAGTGACCCTGAGCTCACTGTTTGTTAGTCTGGCTGGTCAGAGAGCTTCTAGGTGCTACCCGCCTACCCCCCCCCAGCACCCTGCCACCCTACAGTGCATACAGGCTTTCATAGCCATGCCTGGTTTCTTATGTGACTGCCAAGGATTCAAATTAAGGTTCTCCTGTTTGCATGGCAAGTGTTCTTACCCAACGGGCCACCTTTCCAGCCCCACATCAAGGGGGGAAAAGTGTCCCTTTTTTCCCCTTTGCTTTGGAATGATGCTTAATCTAGATGTTGACTGCTCATTTGACAATTTTTAGGTTTTTAAAAATGTCACTGTGCTATCTTCTGACTTATCTCTGAGGAGAAATTGGCCATCATACTTACCTTTATTCCCGTGTATGAAACATGGTTTTGCTCCTTGGGCTGTTTTCTCTGCTCCTTCTGCTCTGAGCAGCGCAATGATCACTTGTTTTGTTGGATTTGCTCATTTTTCTTGTTCTTAGGGCTGACTGAGCTTTTTAGATTTGAGGGTTGATAGTTTCTATCATTTGGGAAAAGTTTAGACCATTATTTATTCAAATATTGATCTGTACCATGCTTTGAAAATCCAACCATGTGTGTTTTAGACAGCTGAGCTTGTTCTGTAGCCCTTTTAATTTCCTACCCATTGCTCACTCTCTCTCTCTCCCTCCCTCTCTCTCTCTGTTTATTTTTGTTGTATGCTTTTATATTTTTCTCTATTTCATTTTGAAGATTTATATTGATATATTATCAAATTTATTAATCTTTCCTGTGTTAATGTGTAACCTGCCATAAACTCTCAGACACAATTTTACCTTTGTTTTAATCTCTTAGAGATTATTATATACAATTTTATTTTAATGGAGACAGATCTTGTTATACAACCCAGGGTGGTTATGTCTGTATTTAAGTCTTTGAACATTGACACAGTAACTGTTTTCCATCACCTTCTCTGTGGATTCTAATAGCTATGCTTTGGGGTTTATTTCAAATACTTCTTCATGGTGGGGATTGTCTACCTGCTTCTTTTTATGCCTATTTATCTTTGCACATGAACTTTCAGGTTTTTTGGGGTATTTGGAACAGGCACCCCCAGCCTTTCGTTAGCAGTTTCTCGCATGCATCTGCTGCCGAGCACTCAGCTGAATCCAGAGACTGTCTGCAAATCCCTCAGGCCTTGCCTTTCTAGTGTTCTGTCCTGCACATGGCTGCTGCCTTGGTTTCCCTAGAAGTTGGATTCTATCTCTCTTGAGCTCAGTGGATCCACCAGGTTGGACTTGGGCTCTTTGTCCTGAGCCCGGGAACTCTCTCAGCACAGTTAGCTGAGGCCAGGAGTGTTTGCCTTGTTTGTTTCGTGCGTCTTGGGAGTCGCTCTTCCCCTGTTTAATGTCTGGTGTCTTAAAACCAACTATTTTATACATTCTGTTTATTTTGGTTGCTTTGGATACAAGACCTAGCATGGTCCTGGTTACTTCATCACAGCCAGAATTCATGAGGGAAATTCTTAACTCTTCTGAGCTTTAATTTTCTCATCTACAAGAAGAGGATGATAGTGTTGGATGATTTTGTGTGGGAACTGAATGAGATGAATGTCTGGTGCACCTGGCGGTTGGCAGGCACTCAGCAAATAGCTGGGTCTTTCCTGTCTCTGCACCTGGATCTTACATCTTCCGGATTTCTCCTGGGGTTGCCAACCTGATTCCTGGCTGAGCCTTAGGTTGGCTACCTGACAATGACAAACTAGAGTAGATAATCACTCATGAGCTGCTCAGATTTTAACTTGGTAAACAGTTTTCAGAACTGTTATTCGGAGGTCAATGGGGTAAGGCCCTTACCCTCCTTCAGTGACCCATCTGATTTACAGGACTCATTCCTTTACTGGTCAAATAAGTGACAGTAGGGATTTAGACAGTGTGTGGGATGTGGTGAACAGAATTTAAGAGCACTGATTCTGTTTGAAACCCCAGCTCAAATTGTTTCTGTCATCAAATGTTAATCTTTTCCCTTCTCCAAGATTCCCAAAGAGCTACATGAAGAAGAGAAAATGTGCAGACCTGAACTCACCCACTCTCTCTTTTTCCCTCTTGTCTTCTCCCCTGTGTCAGTGTCTGGAGGTCGCAGCCGCCTGCATCTCATCG
Organism: Ellobius talpinus; assembly: GCA_001685095.1. Taxonomy (NCBI): domain Eukaryota; kingdom Metazoa; phylum Chordata; class Mammalia; order Rodentia; family Cricetidae; genus Ellobius; species Ellobius talpinus. The sequence goes on along the minus strand of LOJH01000149.1, from coordinate 63,455 downwards.
ATCTGGGCAGCTGTGTGAAAGCGCTCAGCAAAAATCGAGAAGGAGGCTCAGGGCTGTGCCTCTCACTGTCTGCTCTGGGCAACGTCATCCTGGCTCTTGTCAATGGCAGCAAACACATCCCATACAAGTAAGTGGCTCTCCCACTGAACAGCAAGGTGGTGTAAGCAGAGTGGGTCTCTGAGCAGGAGGGATACACCAGGAGAGGGGCAGCTAAGGAGCAGCCTGGATAGGGTTCTGAGTCCAGTGACGGAGACCTGCTTTAGTTAATGATGGCATAATGCATCATCTTCCAAAAGGCAAAGCGTGGCAGATGCTCAACTCCAGCACAGTCATAGTACGCCAGTGAAGGCCTCCAGTTGTAATTACCATTTCTGGGTTTCTGGAAGTATCACGTCAGTGTGTCTGTCCCATGGTGTTGCAAGCAGTGACCAAAGAGGAATGGGTCAGCCAGGCTAAAGCCACACACGCGAGTACAGCTTACTCATTAGATATGTATTTCAGGTAAACCACACCTTTTTAGTTTAAGTATGACCCTATTTATTATTGCATGGGTACTACAGGCATCCTGTACGTCATCTGATAACCCTACTTAGGAAAGCTTTAAAAGCCTAGGGGAGTTACCATGCCTCATCCCGTGCAAATGTTTACTCCATATACACCATCCTTCCCTTTTCACCAGTACTGCTCCAGGAAGATAAGGTCAGAGCTTCTTCCATTTCTGGTATAGCCCTAAACATGCCATGTCATGAGTGACCCAGCCTTACTTACCCCCATAACCATTGCCCAGCTCAGCTGTGTATCTTACTAGTCATAGGACCCTCCACTCATCTTAAAATGAGGGTTCTGCCTCTGTATTCTTTATACACCACAGGGAAATAAGGCAACGAACAGGGGTGAAAATTGGAATCAACAAGGCTGTCCCCAGTGACCAATGGCAATCAGTCAATAGTTTAGCTCCATGTTATCAGATTTAAGTGGAGACAGGATTTGTCTTGCAGAGTTGCCATGAGTAAATATGTAGGAGATATTTTGTTTTAATCAAAAAATTATTTAAATGCAAATTACTGATATGGGAGGAAGAGGAGAGCTGGGGTGTCCTCATAATGCCTAACGTTCAAGAAAAGTCCTTGCCTTCTCCATTTCTCTGGTCCAAGTTGATCACAGACCCCAAGCACCATTCCCCACCAGGAGGAGCATTCTAGATGTCTTCCGGGGCTTACCTGGTAGTTAGAATCCTAGATGATCCCTTCTTGAAATTTGGTGTCCTAGATTGATAAGCCCCAAAGTAGCATTCTTCACCCTTGAAAGGAACATTTCCTGTGAGAGAACTATGTCAAGGTAAGGGTTTATCAAGTTTCATTTTCTATGATTTCTGCTGTGAAATAGCCCAGAAGGTTGCGGACTTGGCAAAGCAAAAGGTTATTGTGGGTTAAAACTATTGAGGCTGAAGTCCTCCAAAGATAAAGAGTACGGGACTTGGTTGGCTTCCATTAAATGAGAATCATGCCTTCGAACCTGATACTTTCCTGGGTCATCATGCAGATACAGTTCCAAATGCCACCTTGTTATGAGGTCACTGGCGGGCTAGTCGATCACTCCTATTTTATTCCTGAAGAGTGGAATACCTTTATGATTTCAATAAATATTTATCCGTTCAAACTGTTGAGCTGATGGTGGGAAGGCTGGATAAATGTAAGCGTATGAAATTTTTTTGATTAAGTAAAGTAACTTCTTTCTGGCTGCAGTTTGGTTCCACTGTAAACAACTAGGGAAGCAGGGCGAGTTGTTTTTATTACTAGCTCAAGGTCTCTTGTTAGATTAAACATATTGTTAGTGTCAGTTGGTCCTAATGGCCAACCACCTGCCCTCTTGGGAGAGTTGATAGGCTGTGATAGAATGTCACCAGCCTCTCCAGACTTCCTTCTGCTTGCTTCCAGGAGTCCCTCCCCAACATTTCGGCAACACAGGTGATGAGCAATATTTTTATAGTGTATGTAAACACAGACTTAACATAAATGTTGTGTCTACATGATAGCTTGTCATGGATTTCTCCCCTGACCCTAACAGCCATTAGCCGTGGACACAAGCTTCCATCAGTGACCCTGATCCTGTCTCGCAAATCACCAAGAGCTTGCTGGGCTGCCCGCTGCTCGATGTCGGGAAGCATGGTGGCTTGGCCAGCTGTCTAAGGACTAGGGCGTTTGTCCTGCGATCCTTTGGTCCATAATGACTGTCTCTGTGCATAAACTTTGCAAGACTTCTGCTCTGACATTTTCTTGGATTCTCAGCTACAGCATAGATGTAGTGTTTGGTGTCTGTGAATCTCATCTGCAAACTGATTGATTAATCAACTAGCTACTATTCTCTCCCAGAACAAAGGAAGGTAAGAAGAAGATTTACTCAAATCTGCCAGGCAACTGATGACGAGATCAAACTGTATGGCTTTTCCTAATTTGGGAGACCTTGGAAGTTGAGACCACAGGGATGGCCAGTGCCTGCTCTCACCAAACCCTGCCTGCTATCTATATCTATATAGGCTGCCTCTGCACAGTGGCGCATTCAGCCCAGCAGGATGATCCACATTCCCTTCGTCAGACCACCACCCTCCTAAGTCGTGCTTTGCCACGTTATGTTAACAGACTAACCTTTCTGGGCATCCAGCCTTATCTTTCCTTGGCTTCCCAGGCAACGGGATCTTTCTTAGCTGCATGGTTTCCTAGTGTTCCGTTCTCTTTCAGCAAGGAAAAAAAAATCCCAGAAAATCAAATTTCATATTCTTTGCCCTCCCCAATCTCTCCAAAACACAAAACCCCACTGCTCTTCATCTGTCACCCTAGACAAGTCTGCTCAGAAGTAGCATTACTTGTGCTTGCTTCTGGGAAATTAACTGGAATGTGCATGGAGGGGCTACAGCCTGTCTCCATTTCTCTTCATCATTGGACTGGACCATTTGTCATGTGAGCAAGCTGGAAAGTGAGCTGGGATTCATTACCCATCCTGGGTGCTCCCACAGGCACCCTAGATGTGCCCTGGTTGCTTCTGACTCTGCAGATGTTATTGCCTTTGCAGATGGCAGGGGCAGGTGTGGAGTGAGTGCCCTGCCTCAGCCACTACTCAGCGCAGGCTGCCTGGCCAATCCCAGTGCCTGCCGTTCATTTATCAATCCTAAATGGTGACACCTTTGAGAAAAGCATGTGTGGGTGGGAGGGAGATCAGCAGGGGCCCCAGGCCCCTAGTCAGCTTCTCAATGACAGAAAGCTCGAATTCCTCTCTCCTAACTTCAGAGAGTCTCACACCCAGGGAAACCTGTCCTTGCTCTGAGGTTTCTGACAGCACATTTGCAAATTTCCTTGCAGGCTCATTCATTATACTTGTTTGCTATTCCTCAGCACTTCCTGTGCAGCGAGCTGCTAGAAATCTCCACCACGGATGGAGGGGGGCGGGGAGCAGAGGTATCCGGCATAAATTCTCATGCTGCAACCCCGTGTCCTATGTGTTCACTCTTGGATGTCCCAGCCCTTTGGAGGATCCCAGACTTTCTAGCAACTCAGAAACTCTAATCACAAGCCAGTTCCCTAGGAGGGAGCTTGGTCCCTTTCTGATGTTGTCTTGGGGTGGGTACCAGCCCCAAGTTAGCACATCCTTCACATAGTGGTCTCTCAAGTCCGGAAAGCCTGTCGACTCTATTTGTGAGTGGTACTGCATTTGGAGAAGCCATCTCTTTAATAAGCCTCACAATCGGATACGAGCAAGGGCTTGTTACAGACCTCACAGAAGCCAAACTCGCACACTTGGGCTTCTGCAAAATGATGAAGCTTTTCATTGAGAAATGACTGGTAAAGAGATAAGAGATTTTTTTTCTCACAATTCCTTCGTGGGTTGGCAATTGGGAGTATTTGTGAAGGGAAGGAGGACAGAGTGCTTGTTGATTGGATAATGAGAAGGGGGTAGGATGTTGGTGAGAACTCCTGTGTGGGCCTAGACCAGTGATTCTCAACCTTCCTGATGCTGTGACCCTTTTATACAATTCCTCATGTTGTAGCGATCCCCAACCGTAAAATTATTTTTGTTGCTACTTCATAACCGTAATGTTGCTACTATTATGAATTGTAATGAAAATATCTATGTTTTCTGATGATCTTGGGTGACTCTGTGAAAGGGTCCGTCAACCTTAAAGGGGTCGTGACCCACAGGTTGAAAACCACTAGCGGCCTAGAGGGTCATTATGGCTCCTCAGTAGTCTTGTCTTTGTCCTGAGAGAGTTACAGTCTGTGTGGGAGGTTCTGGAGTTGTGACACACTAAGGTCATTGACGGCTTTTGCACAGGTCCATTCTTGAAAAGCTGCTCCAAACTGCCGTGGAGTGAGTTCTGAGGACTTTTCATGAAAGCCCCCTTAATCCTTTGCTGTTTAAGGAATTGAGGGGTAAAACCTCACTCTCTCTGCCCATTTGTCAGTAGTGTATTCGTACCGTTTCTAAACCACGGATATTTATTTGCTAATGTCTGCACTCGCATTTGATAAGGTCACAGAAAATCATCCTGTGACCCTCTCAGGCTGTGTCTATTTCTGCTGCTCTTCTCTGGCACCTTGGAAATGGTACCACACAGCCACCTGTGGCATAAGCCCTGCTTACGTGTGTCGTGTCCCCCCCGATTGCAGGTTTGTTTTGTGCTGCTGTGGGTCTGAGATCCACATTTATTCATGGCAGTCGCTAGTAAGCTCGGTTCGGGCAGCAGGCTTGCTCCTCTTTGCTCTTTAGGGTTGAAGGGCTCCACCAAGCTTGAAGTGCATCGGGGACAGTCTCTAATCTCAAACATCAAACCGTAAGCAAACACCCTCAGGCAGCATCTACTTCCAGAAGTCTCCCTCTCACTGATGTGCCAGAGCCTCCTTGCGCAGGCTGTGGGGGGAAGACTTGCCTCCTCAGGCTCTAGTGGGGTAAGGGATCAACATTATCTTGAGGACACGGGAGCACCTGAGCACAGCTCTGCACTCAGACCAGCAGGCAACACGAGAAACAAACTCCAGTCAGTGACTCAGGCGGTGGGGGAGCCAAGTTTTCCTAAAATGTTAATGTCTCCATCTCCTCATTTGGAAGGCAGTGAGGTGCGGATACCTGGAGATGCCAGGTGCTGCAGGTCTGCAGTTTGGGTCTCACAGGACCACTGTGGCGGCAAGCAGACGTTTCCCCACCTGGCCTTAAAATCCTCATCCTCCCAGTGTCTGGGTAGATGTGGGCTTCTCTGCTTTCTCAGAACTGGAAGAGGTGTGGAAAACTGGGAGAAGTGTCCTGAACTGCTGTTAGCTGTGACATTCTGTTCCCCTGGTGTCATGCAGTCCTGGTCCTGCGGATTTGAATGTAGATTACTTACAGGTACCATAAAATTAAATAGATATTTCCAAGAGAGGAAAAAAATGCAAAAGAATGTCATCTGGAAGATTGACTCGAGATAGCATGAAATTGGGGAGAAGCTCCGTGTAAGGATCTTTGTGTAGAGAGCACCACACATGTGCGTTTTTAACCTCCTCTAAGTGCACATTAGTGCTGGATTATCTCCTCCTGATTTATGGGGAGAACATCAATTTAGAACTATTTGCACAAACTCCGGATACCAGTTTATAGCATTCCCTGTTTAGAAATAAGATAACCAAAGTCTCAGGTTGCCAGGCAACCACAATAGTGATAATACTTGGTATTGCTGCTTTAAAAACATTCATTTTTATACATTTTAATGACTGTTAGGAAGCAAGGAGAGTGAGCTCAGAGCATCTCTGGGACACAGAAAGAAGTTTGTTTTTTTAATGAGATTTTTCAGCATGCCACTCTCTTTTATTCCTCCCTCCTTGCCTCTTCCCTGGCCGGTGGTATTTTCATAGTTCATTACAGAATTTACAGAGACGGTTATTATTTTCTTAACAGTCCAGGCAGCAATTGTCTGTTGATTAACTCCCCCAGCTTGTTGCGAGCAAGTCATTAGGAGAGAAATGATGTGATGTGGGGCTCTACCAGACTGCAGCCTGGATCCCATCGTCAGTTGTTATGGCCCAAGTTTGGCTCATCCTTCCTGTTCTGGAGAACTGCTCTCCTGAACTAGGAGCAGAGTGTTGGGCCCCCAGTGTGGCCAGAACCTCTGGGCAGCAAAGCCATCACAGGTGATCCTTTTCTCTGCCCACTGCCACTAGCTGCTCTTAGATACTGAAGCACATTGGCCTTAGGACTGGATGGGAGCCAGGAGACTTCTTCATTTCCCTTTGCACTACAACTTTCTCTTCCCTTAGCTTAACTTCTGAAGTTACCAATGGAAGTCTCTTCCTTCCAGATTCCGAGTCAATGGAAATAGATTCAAGGGTGGACTAGGAATTGAAACCCCATATCCTGTCAGTCCCAGCAGGACAGAGGGAGCTATCCCCTGTCACAGAGCCCCTGGTACTCAGACTCAGGTCAGAAGCACTGGGTCCCTTCTCTAGACCGCCATGGTAGTCCAGAGAGGAAGGCAGGGTGGGGTCTAGAGGTAGACAGATGGATAGAGCTGAGCAGCTCATTCCTGAGTTCATACTTACCATCCCAATAGTCAGACTCTCTCACTTCCATGAGTAAAGAGGCAGAAACAAGAGTAGAATTACCCCCTCTCCAACCTTTCAAAGGGAATAGAAGCTAATTTACGAACTGCTGAATCAGAGGAAGGAGGAGAAAATTGTTTCCAATACTTATTTTCTGGCTTTTCAGCTACGTGGCAGGCAGTTAGCACAACGTATAAATTGGCTCTCCATGTTTCTAAATGAGAGCACAGTGATGATACCTCTTACTATGCTGCTAAGGCTATTATGAATGCTTCATGGGTGTCAGTTTATGACTGTGACTCAACCATCAATCTTACGGCAAAAGCTGGGAAACTGAGGCACAGTGAGGTTGAGTTCTTTATTCAAGTTCGCACGGCTGGTAGGCAATACAGCTATGTCACTGTCTCCCTATGTGCCCCTGCTGCCTAATATGGTGTCTGGAAGGTTATTGATACGCAGTGAATATTTTTCAACAGATACGAAATGTCCATGTGTTCATACAGCCTGAGTTTAGAGGGTTATGAGTAAGATAAAGACTGGGGAGCGGCTGGAAGAGTCCAGTGTGTACATCCATATGGCTTCCTTGACCTCACCTGCTTCTATGATGGCCTAGCTGAGACTGGTTGCAAGGTGCCAGCGGTGAAGTGGAAAATGAAATCCAGAAGAAAAAGGAAAAGAAGTCCTTCATTCCAGACCCAAGCCATAAACCCAGGATCAATCCAGTGTCCCATGACAGTGTTAAGAGCTGAACCTAATAGTACAGGCCTGTAATTCCAGCTTTTCTAGAGGTGAAGGCAGGGGGATTGCAAGTTCAAGGCCAGTCTGGGCAACTAAGTATTAGATGCTGTCTCAAAATAAAGAGTAAAGATGACACAGGGGGAGGAATGATACGTTTCAGTGGCTCAGTGGTAGAGGGCTTGATTAGCACAGCAGGTCTAACTCAACCCCTAGCGATGACGACGACACCACCAGTACACACACACATGCACACGCACACACACGCACACACAAAGCCACGTTCAGTAAGATGCCCTTGACCTAGAGCGTGTGTGCAGGGAAACAGGCTCTGAAAGTCTGCAGTGGAGCCCAGTGGCCTGAGTGCCCCACTTAGCACTGGCTATGAAGGAACTTAGCCAATCTCAGCCTTCTCGCATCCCCCATCAGGAATAAAGCCGCATGAACCCATGGTACCTCTCATCCCCCATCAGGAATAAAGCCGCATGACCCCATGGTACCTCTCCATCCCCCTCAGTAATAAAGCCGTATAACCCCATGGTACCTCCACCACACAGCCCTCCTGCTTTGCCTTGGGGCTTCAGCAAGAAAAGCAGGTCCACTTCCCAAACTGGAGAGCTGGGTGCTGCCCACAGCTGACAGATGGCACCACAATTGTGGGTTTCCTTCCTTGGGACGGCAGTGTCCCTGAGGATTCCTGAGAGGTTCCCAGGCCCTGGTCAGTAGGTGAGGTTATCGTCCTCTGGGTCCTGAAGTTTGGCTGCATATCGGCTGTGTAATGAAGGAATCAGCAGGAGGTGTGGATGATGCCAGGTTCGCCATGCCCACACTAACGAGCTTCCTCAAGCCTCCGACTGACAGGAGAAGCTCTGGGAACTGCTCCAGGTGCCAGACCAGACAGTCACTCTCACAAGTGGAATTTGTCAACTTTTTTTACTCTGAGCTCCCAAAGAAATGGGGTGGAGGGGGCCAGGTGTGGTTTCCGAAAGAGACGACGCCACCTGGGCTGGCAGCCACATGCAGGTGAAGCCAGGGAACACAGATGCCAGCACCACTGCTGGTACTCAGGAACCATTTCAATCCTCATCTTCCACCTTGAAATCAGGATTTCATGTTTTTTTTTAGACAGGGTTTTTCAGTATATCTTTGGCTGCCCTGGAACTCACTGTGTAGATCAGGCTGGCCTCGAACTCTCAGAGATCTGTCTGCCTCTGCCTCCCTAGTACTGGGATTAAAGGTGTGTGTCACCACAGCCTAGCTAGCATTTCATTCTTGTTCTCCCCTTGTGGAACAAAATTAGATCCCATGGATAAGATGTCTAAGAGGCCTTTTGAGAATGTCTGTTTTATAGGTGTAAAGGCCACCCACTGTGTAAGCATATTCTGCAGTGATCCGGGTTCAGCTGGTCCCATTCTATCCACTCTAGCAGGTAAAGCAGGTCTTTCGTTTGGCCAAGTAGATTATAAATTCCTTTCATTACATGGGAGCCCTCAGCCCATATGCCCCATGCAGAGAAATGTGGAGCCTAAGTACAAATTTTATTTTAACCCAGTTACTCATTTCAATCACTTCTTCATTCAAAAGTATTCACTAGGTCTCGGTAACAGGAGGGGCACTGAGAACTCAGGAGTACAGGGGTCCAGACATGAACCCCCGCATATGATACAGGATAATCGTATGCACACCAGCCCCTAGCCTGCACAAAGGGAAGGAGGGATGGAGGAGGGAGGAAGGAGCCACAGCAATCTGCAGCCTCAGATGTGGCTAAGCCGCCCTCTCTCTCCTTACCTACCTACTGCTACTACTGGTGCTTAACCATGTTTTCCTATTTCCCCACCATCCATCCTTCAGAGCCTGAACCCTCCACAGCTGTTCTGCCATGTGCTGTACTGATGGAGAGCCTGGCTGGTACCCATCGTGATAAACTGCTGAGCTAAATGAGACTCCAAACCCACAGCTTATTGTTATCTTTAATGATAACGAATCATCACACCACAAGTCCTGTTCGTTACAGAAAGCAAACAGCTGAAGGAGGATGGCTTGGGGTTAGTCCAGGCCAGTGCACAGAGGAGCCCAAAATGCCCTTAGGCACCCCGAGGGCTCTGTGGTTACTCAAGGATAGCTTGATTTAGGCACAATTAGGCATTGGAAGGGATGGAGCATACAAATGAGTCAGGCCTTAATTCATTAAGAAACTGTCTTGAACATTAATTGAGCTTCAATCAGAGTATCCAACCATAAATTCTCACCTGTTTCACAACCGGTTCAGGCTCAATTGAGCATTAATAGATTTTTTTTTGGTCCATGCAAATGAGGTGATAATTCATTCTGTTGTGTAATTGAATAATCTTCAAATAGATTTATTCATGAGAACAGTTAAATAGTACTAAGTTGTCTAATGTAGCTCGTGGTGCTTTAACCAAAGCAAAGCCCAGTTTCCTTCTGGCACAATAGAGACCTCGCGGGACAGAGATGTGTCCAAGGGAACCCATTACAGGTTTGAGGAGCAGTGGACCTTAAGGCACCTGACGATGTTCATTCAACCTTTTAGTGCTGTGACCCCAGGTGTTATCACTTTTGTGTCTCCTTTCTTACTGCTACTGACAAGCAGAGTCAATATAAATTTTCAGGAAGTGATTTCTCAGTTTGGCGGTCACCTCTTATAAGCATACATCCTCCAGCTTAGTGCCCTGACATGCCAGCCTTTCTGAGAGTTCAGTATGTCCGCCTACTTGGTGAGTTCCAGGCCAATGAGAGACTGTGTTACACACACACACACACACACACACACACACACAGAAGGGGGGGTTGATAGCTCCTGAGGTGTGACAATAGAGATTGTTCTCTATCCTCCACACACATGCCCTCAAACACATGCACAATTTTTTTTAATGTATATTCCTTCATGGCCTACCTGGGAACCATCTCCTCTACGAAGCCTCAGAGATCATCTCTCCCAGTTGTTCCAGAACAGTCTGTCTACCTTGTCACAGTCATGTCGTCTCTGTAGGCACCTCACACTCACTCACACTGCGTTTCACTTGTTTGTTGACATTGCTCAGTCCCCAAGCCTATGAACTCATCACGATAACGACAGCCTCTCCCTCAGGTTCCCTATTGGTTTGACTCATTTGGCCAAACTGTATCTTAAACTCTGTGTCTTTAGTAACATATGTGAACCAGCCAGACAGATGTGCCTCGTGATCAAAGCAACACCCTGTCAAGCTCTCTCTGTCTGATGCCCTGTGGGTCAGCAGGTCTTCCCACTCTGCCTGCTTATACACATGTATCCGTGCCCTGTTGGCTCCTAGGAATGCCTGACTGTATGTCTTTCTGAGGCCTGGATGGCTTTTTCTTGTGTGTGAAGATCAGGGCTGAAACAAAAATCTCCCCAGTAATATAGTGATTAGTGTCACTCCGTGCAACAAGCACACTCTCAGAAGCTTAGACACACTTGCCACTTTCCTATTCTGAAGCCAGATATGAATGACCATGAACACAGATCTGTTTTCCAATGTGGAAGCAGTTTCATGAAGTTTTTATAGTAACAGCTCAAAGAAAGTCATAAATCAAAACACTTTCTAAACACTTGGGTGGGAACATTTAATAGGCACTTAAAGAAAAGTTGAGAAATCTCAGCTGGAGGCCTCAGATGCTATCTGAAAACGCATAGCCTTTTGGATGGTGGAAACCAGGATTTTCTTTAGCTAGTGCAGTCCAAAAGGTTTCGAATCTGTTAGCCATGGGATGTTAGTTACAACACACAAGTGGGTAAGGGATGGCTCTTTAGGGAGCTAAAGATAGCCCGAGATGAATTATAACCAGGCCCTGGACCTGCAGCGTTACAACAGCATTAAAGATCTGATCCGTCAATGAGCTCTTTAGGAGGCTTCTGTAGGAAGGTGCAAATCTTCTGAGAACTTTTGTTCACACAGATGTTACCTGTTATTCAATCCCCATGCCCCCCTTTTTTTCTTATAGTTTGTCTGGCTGTCTAGTTATTTAAAGTTAAAGGCTAAACCCAGTTCTGCCCTTTTAAACATAGCCCAAAGTAGAAACTGGTCATTCCTGGTCAATTTGTTGTTGTTTATTTCTCTGAGCATCTTAATTTCCTTGAAGACGTTAATCAACCCTTCATTGTTTACTTGGAATCCATGTGTGCATCTCGTCTGCTATCTGCGTTTCCCGCTGCTTCTGTTTCATGGCGCCTCCAATCTTCATGTGTTTATTTTTGTCTGGGGACTGCTCCTTGGCATGGGCATTTTATTCGTGAGACCTGGATAAGGAGGGTGGACTTTACAGAGTGTTTGTATCTAGTTCTACGAGGTGCCAGTTAAGGGTAGTCTAAATTGTATTATCAGCTTGAAATAGTTTGGACCACCCAGAACCTGAGACTCCAGATGATCAGGCTGCCTATGATTCAGACCAAGGTTCCAAATTCTTAGGGCAGTTTCTTGTCCCTAAGAAACATGGGTTGTTTGTTCGTTTGTTGTTTCAAGAAAATCATGTTCTCAATATGTGAGAAGAACATTTGCTGAAGGAGAATTTCCTAATAAAATGTCCATACTAGATGGTTCTGGAGCTCTGTTTCCTGCTTCACATACCAACCCCACCCCCACCCCAGGCCACATAAACACCAAAGCAGGTGAGAGCACCTGACTGGCAAGCAGCGGCCTGGTGAAGGCCCCTGGTGCTACTCTGCTTCCCCTGAGTCCCCGACCTCAATTGCGTCTTTGACTGAGCTTGCCTTACTCTTTTGAAGGCCCAACAATGCATTTAATATGGTTTTAACAGCTGTCTGCATTGTGTCCCTGTGCTTGGAAAGGGCACTGTAGGACCCAAGCAGCACATCCTTCTTTGTCTTTGTCACTTACACACTCTCTCTCTCTGAATAAGGGGACCATATAATTGATTGTTATCATAACGAAAAGGATGTTCCGGGCGACTTAACATTTTGAAGTATTTTCTCACAAACTTAGGAACCCCTAGTGAGCCACTGAAACAGTCCATCCTCTCGGAATTTACTCTCGCCACTCCTCTGTAATATTTCATTTGTATTTAGTAAATAAAGCTTGCCTGAAGTTCAGAGAGTAAAACAGCCCCACTGGTCAGCCTTACAGACCAGGCAGTGGAGGCACACACCTTTAATCCCAGTAGCCACACTAGTTTGCCATAGAAACTGGGCAGTAGTGGTGCATGCCTATAATCTCAGCACTAGAGAGGAATATAAAACGGGAGGAAACAGCTCACACACAGTCTCATTCTGAGATTCCTGGAGGCAGGATCGCCAGTTCAGACTGAGGTCGAGGTAAGAGCCAGTGGCTGGCTGTTTTGCTTTTCTGACCNTCCCAGTAGCCACACTAGTTTGCCATAGAAACTGGGCAGTAGTGGTGCATGCCTATAATCTCAGCACTAGAGAGGAATATAAAACGGGAGGAAACAGCTCACACACAGTCTCATTCTGAGATTCCTGGAGGCAGGATCGCCAGTTCAGACTGAGGTCGAGGTAAGAGCCAGTGGCTGGCTGTTTTGCTTTTCTGACCTTCAGGTTGAACCCAAATTTCTGTCTCTGGGTTTTTATTAATTGTGTTACACTCCTCAGCCTGTTGGCCAAGATGAAGTGCAAAATTTACACTCAAACATTCTTATGAAATGAAAAATATCTCTGCACACTAAAGAAAAACAATTCAAACTTCTTGATTGCTTCTCTGAATGTTAAAGAAAATAAGGAGAATTACTCCAGCTATAGCTTTATGTACTTTGATATGCCTTGGTCTCATCTGGCTTGGATTCTGATAACTCATGTCCCTTAAAGATCCATGTGTGGAAGGCGTGGCCCTAGGCCACAGTGCTAATGGTAGTGGGACCTTTCCCAGGTGGGCCTAATGGGAGGAAGTTAGGTCATTGGGGAGTGCCCTTGAAGGGGGTTTTGGGATTCTGTCTCCTATCACTAACTGTTGCTTCCTGGCTCCCAAAGGGTGATGAACCTTGCTCATCCACACACCCTTTCCACCATATTTGACCTTACCAACATTAACGGATTGTGGGCTGAAACCTCTGAAACTGTGAGCTCAAATGAACCTTTCTGCTCTGAGATGATTACAGTATTTTTGTTATCATCCCTCAAAGGTAACTGATGCAAATCCAGTAACACTGAGTGTTTTCAACTCTTACCTTAAAACCACAATATAGATTTTTTATGTGATAACATCTAAAATTATCTGGGTAGTTTGATAACTACAGCTTCTCTTTGGCAGACTATTGCAGTTTAGCTAAAAGTAATTAGGAATTTGTGCACCCCACAATCTATAATATGTTTGTTTCAATAGGATGTGCTTTTCAAGAAGGAAAAAAAATTATACATCAATTCCCAGAAAATAAAAAAGAGCTACATATTTTCTCATTTTTAATCTTTTATATAGCTTGAACACTCGTCCTCCATACTGCAGGGTCCTCTGTTTATAGGTTTTGTTTTTAACAATTGCAATTCATGACCAGCCTCAAAACCCGAGGTTTTCCCCTTTCAATTATTGAGCGCTTGATTGCAGATTACAATTCAGTTTGGACAAATTTCAATTCTAATTTAGATGACTTGGTTCCAAAACTTGAACACTCAAATTGAGCCATGAAGATTGCTTTATTTGCTTGATGCTAAAGCTATCAGCAATTTTATGCTATTCCGTTTTGTTCTTTAAAATCGCAAATATTTTTTCAAATTTAACCAATGACAGGAAACAAAGAAAGAACTGTGTGCTCCCTTGATAAAATAGGGACATCAAGCTCCAACCAAACTTCCTCATAGACATTTTGCCATTCAGTTGCATTGTGATGGAATCTAATAAATTGTCACAACTAAAGCTCATAGTTCTCTGTGTAGAACTGCGTCTCGGCACAGTTATGAATTACTTGAGTGTATCAGTTAGGAAGACATTCACCAGAAGACGTTTCTTAGTTTACCAGGACTAGTACTATAAAGGGCCACCTCCTGTACGCTATGCACACCCTTTCCACGTGTCTGCCAAGCTAAGAAGAGAGGGCCAGAAGGTCTGCCCACACCACAGTCTGGGAATTATAATGGTTTATTTTATTTTTTTAAGTAAGAAATCTAGGATCCCATAAGCAAATGAGATACAGGCTAATCAGCACAAAGCCAAGACTTCCGGCCTATCAGGTCACACGGGCTGCCTACTAGGGTCCTTCCTATCTCTCACGCATTTGTATTTCCTGGACAGACAGAGAGTATATGGGATCTCTGGTTATCATTGCCTGGCTGTTGAACATATGTCTCCAAAATTACCTATGTGTCTAAGCATGGCATTCCATATGCCAGTGCAAGGGACTAAGCTCCCTTTGAAGCTTTTTAACAAGGTGTTCCAAAATCCCACCAAGGGCTGAAGAAATAGCTCAGCAGTTAAGAGTGCTTGCTTGCTGCTCTTCCAAAGGACCTGAGTTCAGTTCTCAGTACCCACATCAGGTGGCTTAAAACCTCCTGTAAATCCAACTCTGGGAATCCAGCGCCTTCATCTGGCCTATGTGGGTGCTGCACACGCAGGGCATATACTCACATGGCCAAGTAAATTTTTAAAAAAGTTTTAAATCCCAAATCCCACCACAGAGGTGGCTTCTCCCTTTGCTTACACTTCACCCAAAGCCAGGGTGATACTTGTTGCCCTTTCTGGGACATACACCTATTCTCTATGCCAAAGGTGTTAGACTATACCAACCAGTTTGACCGGCCCTTTTAGTGGTCATAGCATGATCATAACATAACCTCCTAACAATGGGCTTGATGGGCTGACCAGAATCTTGCTATCAGATTGAAGCCACAACAATGGTCTGTTGGTATCTCTCTGAGGATGCTGTTGCACACACTCCTCAAGAGGAGACCCTTGGTGCTTTTGTCTCTCTTGTAACACACCATCAAGGACTGTGACCTGTGTGGACCCAAGCTTGCTCTGGAGGCTGGAAGAGCCACTCTGCCATTGCACGTGAGAGACTGAGCTTTGTGGGAGGCATTCCCTGGAGTCCCAGTTCAGGAATATCTGCTTTGGTTTTGTTGTGATGCTGGCTCCTGTGGGCAACAAGGGGAGAAAAGGCATAAAGTTATCTTAGATCAGTGGTTCTCAGCCTTCCTAAGGCTGCAACCCTTTAATACAGCTCCTCATGTTGTGATGGCCCCCAACCATAAAATTTCATGGCTACTTCACAACTGTAATTTTGCTAATGTTATGAATCATAACACAAATATCTGATATACAACTCCTGTGGGGGTAGAGACCCACGGATTGAGACCCACTGTCTTAGAAATTGTGGACTTAGGAAGTTTCATGGGGCCAAGGCCTCTTTTGATGGATAAGTTTAACCATTAGATACATTTGAATGTTTATAGGAAGACAACTCTGTTAGACCCTATGCTGGGTCTGGATGTGCCAAGAATAGACCTCTGCCCTCATTCCATCAGAAGCTGGCATCCTCTATGGTATTTGGGACATCTGCCAGCCCATGGAGTGCCCTTCATGGCACTATGGGAAAGCACTGAGTTTGAACTGGGAAACCAACCTCCCTCTCCAGTTCCCTCTCTTCAGCCCAACCCCCGCCCCCAAAAGAAAGAGCCCCAGGAAGGAAGGTGTGGTTAACCCCTAACCTGTGACTCCCTGTCAGCAGGTCTTTGGGAAACTGGCCCATTAAGGCTTTCTCAGGGGGTCTGGGAGGGAAGAGCATGCCCTGGCTGAGCATGTGTACGGTCCTGAGTTCTATTCCTGCCTCTGGAAAGAAGAAAAGAGGGTGGCTGCCATCCTGATCGCATTTATTCTGTACTGTAGAAGTGAGCAACTTACTTCTGGTTCTGTGGGTGAAACAGGGCCTTGTGTGTGCTAGGCAAGTTCTCTGCTGCTATGACAGAGTCCCAGCCCAGAAACAATGACTACTTGTTCTTCGATTTTAGTAAAATGTAAAAACCATGCAACAACAGCCTACCTTATGTTCGAACAAAAGTAGAACCCCAGGGAAATGTAATCTTATCATACAAGACATGTTTTAAATGTGTCATTCCTTTCTGTCACTCCTCATTGAAGTTTCACAGGCTCTCCATGAAGTTATTAAAGTGTGTGAATGGCCGTCTGTGGTCACCTTACCTCAGACTTGTACCTGGGGCAGAAACCAGTCTGCAACCCAATTTCCTTTTTCCTTCCAATTACTGAAGCCTGTTCTTCGTGCCGGTGAAGCTGATCCATCTTGTGAGAACCCTTGGAACATGTTTCTCTAAACCACACGTGATACCCAGAAGGCATCTCAGCAAGCGTTGTCCTCATTACCTCCCGAAATAAGTTCTATTTGATCTCAGAAGGGATGCAGCCAGGAAACCCCATGGCGCACATGTGGAAAATGGCTTTTCACGTTCCCCGGCTAGAGTCTGGAAGTGGCTTACAAGTAATAAAGACCGTACTGGACCAGCGTCTTGAGCAAAATAAACCACATATTGGAAGGATTTTGAGGCATCAATACAAAAATTAAAATCTGAGTCTGGAAACATGTTACATAACAATGAAGAGTTGCTTACACATCAGAAGATACTGCCAAGAGGTTGAAAACAATGGACAGAATGAGAAGAAAAAATTTTCAGGGAGGGCCAGGCATGGTGGTGCACACCTTTAATCCCAGCACTCAGGGGGCAGAAGCAGGTGATCTCTGTGATTTCAAGGCCAGCCTGGTCTGCATAACGAGTTTCAGGCCAGCCATGACTACATAGAGACACCCTGTTAATATTCAGAACTTATAAAGCTGTCCCAAAACACAACAAAAGCAACTAAACGATGGACAAAGAACTTTAATGGCAGTTTCTCCGTGGAAGATGCGCAAATGGCCTGTGAGCGCGTGAAAACATACCCAACAGCACTGGTCACTAGGAAACCTCAATAAGACCCCATTCCACATTGGTTAGGGAAAAAAGTGAAAGTAGATTGTAGATAAAAATGTGGAGAAAATAGTGGGCTTTATGGCAGCAGGATGCCCTCTATGACCACATCCCTAAACTAAGTGCTTCAAAGGGCAATGGTCAGGAACCAGGCTGGGGAAACAAGACAAGGCTCATTCCAACCCTGAATGTCATACGATCTCCTGAAAGCCTTCCAAGGCTGACTTCATAGAAAAGGCATTTGTGGGCCTTTGGGCCTTAGTTCACTGGAGGATGCTTTGCTAGTACCTGTGTAACCCTGTGCTCCATCCCAGCACCACTCGGACACTCGCCCTCCCCACACTAACACACACACACTCACACACACACTCTCACACACACACATACTCACACATACACATACTCACACACACTCACACACACATACACTCACACACATACACTCACACACACATACACTCACACACACTCACACATACACACACGCATACACTCACACACTCATACACTCACACACATACACACAACATACTCACACACAGTCAGACACACCCTCACACATACACACACACTCACACACACATACACTCACACACACTCACACATACACACACATTCACACACACGCATACACTCACACACTCATACACACTCACAACATACTCACACACACTCTCACACATACACACACGCATACACACACACACTCACACACACACAGTTTTGTCTCACCCTTTCTTCAAGCTTGGCTGAGTCCTTCCTGACAAGACATGTCACTGACCACTGGCCGCTCACCATGACCATGTGCCAGGAGCCCAGGGATGTGCAGCCTGGTGGGGGCAGAGGAGAGGGCGTGGCTAGTGCAGGGAGGTCAGAACACAGCCAAGCATTTGCAAATGAAGACTACTGGGGATTCAGATTCACGTGTTCTCTGCTAACCATGCATAGGAAGCACAGAATGGGCTAAGTGGACTCTGAAGACTAAAAAGAGTGAGGGTCCTACTCTAATGGAGCCACCGTGCCGTGCGGCTTATCCCAACCAGCCTCCTGTCAGCCTTTTCCAAGGAATGTGCCAGGAAAGGGACTCGCGTGAGTTTCTGGAACTACAAAGTAAATCAGCCACCATTCATACAGAGCCTGGGATACTCTGTCTCATGTTTGTTTGCTTGCTTGCTTGCTTGTTTGTTTTCCTCTCTGTGTGGGGGGTGTATGTGAGGGCAGAGATCAAAATTCGCTGTCTTCCTCACTCACTGACCACCTTACTCTTGAGACAGCCTCTCCAAGACTGGGATTGCAGATGCATTACCATAGTGCCTGGTGGGGGTGGGGGTCTAAACTCGGGTCCTTGTGTTTGCCTAGCAAGCAACTCGATCAAGTGTGTCATCTCCCCAGTTTCCCTACCAACTCTACATAGTCCTGATCTCAACCCTGAAAAGGAAAATCATAGAGTGAGGTGCAAAAAGAGGCCCTAACACAATGCACATCCAACACACACTTCATATGCTTTTGCTACCTGAAACCCATACTGAAGCTCGAAGGAAAGTATAGGAATAAAAATATTCCAGATACATAAGTTTAGAACTAAGGATACCTGGGAGATCATGGGGCAAGGTAGCAAGCAAAATGGTGGGGAGACCTGGGAGAAGACACTGGGTGGAATAGGATTTTGTTGCATTCAACCAAGGGCAAGGACAGAGGTGAATAGAATCAGAGAAGTGCCTCTAGGTTACCATGACAACATGATTCTTGACACCCTCTCTATGCCTCGTCAGTCCTTAAGTCCAGTTTGGGTACTATCAGAGGTCTCTGACATCAAGAGCATGTACTCTTGACCCAAGGATGATGGGGAGCTGGAAGAAAGCAAGGTTTCCATAGAGTACAGTGATGTCGTCTTTACTCTGAAGGTGCACGACAGCCACATTGCAGCACATTGCAGCCACATTACAGTGAGATGGCTCCTAGTTCCGTCCCTTGGTAGAGTTGCCTTTGACCCTTGCAGAGACTAGCCCACAAGTGTGGGGACTGTAAAAGTCTCTGCAGTCAGTCTTTGATAATTAGTGATACTAAGACTTGGGCTAAATAAGATTTCTGAAGGAAGTGAAGAGCTGGTGTGGAAGCTCTCAGAACAGTATTTACACTCTAGCTGCGGTGGAGGTAACTTTTAATCTGATCCTAAAGTGGGCTGATTGACAGTCTTTTCTCTACTTCAGAGCCGGTCGCCTGCTCGATGCCTGCCTCGGGTCTTGCTGAATCACTAAGCACACCTTCACAGCAGTCCTTGCTTTGTTAATGGATGTAATTTCTGGAAGTTCGTTGACTCGCGGGACAGCTGTGCACCTCTTAGCCTGTTTGTCTACTAATTTGCTGTTATTGGTTTATCTTTTTTTATTCTTTGGGACCAACTTATTTAATGTGCTGACACTCCTAGTTCCTGGTTTATGCTGAAGTGAATATTAATGAATTATTATAATATTTTCCCTTCTGCCCTGAAGCTGCTAAGTTATATGCATTGTCTGAGTGAATACAGGTCAAATGGAAGCACAGCTCCTTCTCATAACACAGGTGATTGGAGTATTCTTATAAAATTCAGCAAAAGTCAGACAGAGCTCTAGGCTTGAGGGCACGGTCCCCAGGATGCAGCTCTGCCCAAGATTTCTGGTTATTTGGGTTCAATGACACAAGAGTCAGGGAAGACTCTGCACCTCACTTCTGGCACCAGCCGTGTGATTTGCAAGTCCCACAAGCCACCGACATTCACGAGAGGAACTTCCCAGATTCAATAAAAGTGCTTGTGGCTCTCACTCACTTCACAGGAAGGCTGAAATCTCTAATTAGCTCTCAGAGGAGACCTATGGGACAGTGTCTGAGAAGGTTTTAGATGTAAATCTTTCAGCTACCTCAGGATATGTCCCTGTCCCAACACCTGATGTGACAATATGCACTGAATATCACCACCAGTGATGCTGGCATGAACTATGGTATCTACAACTGTTATTGTGGCTAGATAGAGCAATTTCCCACATGGTTGACCTCAGTCCCAGAGTTATTGATACCTGTAACCCAAAGCCATGATTCTAAACCATATAGTTGATTTTTAAGAATGGCACGCACAGCTCACTCTCCACTAAAATCAGATGTGGACACCCTTCACCCTAAACAAATGGTACCAATGACTGCCACAGAGTTTCTCTCCCAAAGCTTCCAGCAAAGGGAGGCTCCTTTAGGGGCAAGGCTAAATTATTTGACGTAAGTCTGAGCAGAGATAAGGTGGATGGGAGGCAGGGGAGTGTGGCTCAGTCAATAAAGTGCTTGTTGCAAAGGCATGAAGACTTGAGTTCAGATCCCCAACACCCATGTACAAACCATGCACAGCACACATCTGGAACCACCACCCCAAGCTGAGGGGAACAGAGACAAGAGCCAAGCAGATCCCTGGACATCACTGGCTATCTAGTATAGATGAATCAGTAAGATTCGGGTTTAACAAGAGACTGTCTTAAAAATAAGATGGAGAATTGAGGAAAACACCATGAACCTCTGGCTTCCATACTCACTGCACATGTAAACACACACACACACACACACACACACACACACACACACACACA
>LOJH01000149.1:23395-41033 GCA_001685095.1 Ellobius talpinus | reverse complement strand
AGAATATTGTATACATAATAAATAAATAAATGAATAAATAAATATTTAAAAAAATAAAAAAAATAAATGTAGCAACCAACTTTTCTCGGCTCCATGATTTATTGAAGACATAGTCTTTTCCACCTGTTGACTCTTCTTGACACCTTTGACAAAAATCAGTTGACCATAAATGCTTGAATTTATTTCTACGCTCAGTATTCGGTTCTGCTGGTGTCTGTGTGTTTTATGCCAGGGCCACCACACTGTTGTTGTTTATGTTTTTGTAATAGAATTTTAAATCAGGAAGTATGAGTTTTCCAACTTTATTTTTCTTTCTTGTAATTGTTTAGCTACTTAAGGCTTGGGGACTATTTTTCTATTTCTGTAAAGATTCTGTTGAGATGTTGATAGGTATTTCATTAACCCTGTATAATATTTGGGGTAATATAGACATTTTAACTGTATTAATTATTTTTACCCATGATTTTGGAGTATCTTTCCCATTCATTTGAATCCTCTTTCATAGATTATTAAAATTTCTAGTGTATAAGTCTTTTACCTTCTTGATGAAATTTATTCCTAAATCCGTTTTTATTTTTCTGTCATCTTAAAGTGGATTTACTTCTTTTGAAATACCTCATTATTTATCTATAGAAATGCCACTGGTTTCTGTTCACCAATCTTCTCATTTATGAATAAAGACAGTTTTATTTCTTCCTCCCCAGCCAGTCCACTTTTATTTCTGTTTTCTTTCTTTCTGCATTGTCTAAAGCTTCCTACATGGGGTTAAAAAGCCGCAGTGGGAAGAGACACCTTTGCTTTCCCTCTGATGTCAGTGGGATCTGTGTTGATCTCATCTCCTCAACTCCCTGGACTCAGTGGTAGTTCCTTTGGCAGAGTTGTCTGGGTTTCCTATGTACAGGACTATGTCGTCTCCAAATGGAG
Organism: Ellobius talpinus; assembly: GCA_001685095.1. Taxonomy (NCBI): domain Eukaryota; kingdom Metazoa; phylum Chordata; class Mammalia; order Rodentia; family Cricetidae; genus Ellobius; species Ellobius talpinus. The sequence goes on along the minus strand of LOJH01000149.1, from coordinate 40,109 downwards.
ATAATTTTACTTCTTCCATTCAGATTGGGATCATTTTTATTCATTTCTTTCTTTCTGTTTTTATTTTTGAAAGATGATGTTTGTACCTGTAGGATTGTGTTTAGTAGAAATGGCAAGATAGACACCCTTGTCTACCGTGGAGTTTAGAGGAAACACTGTCTTTCTCCCCACTGAGTATGTTAACTGTGGATTTCCCACAGACGCTATAACTAAACTGTGGAGAGTTTTTATAATTAAAAATGCTGTTGAATTTTATGGAATGCTTCTTATGATTGGGATGATGGTGAGAATTTCCCCCTTTGGTCTATTAATAGAATGTCTTATTGATTGACTTGCAGAGGTTGAAACAGCTTTGCCTGCCAGAGACAAAATCTCTCTTGTTATAAATTTTATGTGGAATTCAGTTTACTAATGTCTCCTTGAAGGTTTTTACATTATTATTGACCAAAGATGATAGCCTGTTGTTTTCTTCAATGCCTTTGTCTGACTTAAAGTGTCAGAACATGTATAATATGTATAAGGTGTTCCTTGTAGTTGAAACTCTTGTAAGAGCTAAAGACGTGTGAGCATTGTTTTTCTTTGAAACCTTTGAATTCAGCTGTGAAGCCACCCAATGCTGGGGCTCCTTTGTTATGAGATTTTAATTACTATTTTAATCTCTTTTTCCCCTTCTCCTCCCCACATAATATACTTGAGAATTTTCTCCAGTTGCTTATAATTGTTAAAGCAATGTGTCTTTTTTGCCCTGTAACTTTTATAGTCTTTTTTCAACTAATTTCTGTCCTGAAGTTGACTTTTTCTTCTTTTTGCTAACTGTGGAGATTCTTCCTCCTCCCCCTCTCCCTTCTCCTCCCTTTCCTTTTTCACTTCCTCCTCCTTTTCCTCCCCCTCATCCTCCTCCCCTCTTCCTCCTCTTCATCCTTGAGGTGCCATGTCAGGCTGTTGCTGGGACAGGGATCTTTCTTCTGTTAAATGTAGGCATCTGTTGCTCTAAAATCTGTGCTTGGAGCTGCTTTCACAGCAATCCCTTTGGTTTTGGTGGGAAGTTTTCCCACTGTTATCAGTTTCAAGATATTTTTCTACTGTTCATTTTGTTTTCTTTGACCCGCTGATTGTTTGGGCACATATTAATGTCCACTCATTTGTTTTTGGAGTCTTTGTGTTATTGTTTACCCTAAAATGAGGAGTTGCAGTATCAGGTCTGATACATCCTGCAAGTGGTTGCAATAGCTTGAGATTCCAGGCTGGGTATGTTCAGAGGGACTATAGAGCCATAGCTCTGTGCTCCAGGTCCCACAAACCTGCAATAGTAACTGGGATTGGGCACAGCACACTCTCTAAGGCATAGTTTAATACATATTGGCTACAAAGTTGTTGATGGCACTGAGGCACACCCCAGCAGCTTAGACCTAGAGCAGTGGGCTGTAGTTTGTGCCTCTGACTGGGCTGGGGGTGAGGTGCACAGCCCACAAGAGTGGCCTGCTTCCAGCGCACAGGTGTAACTGGGGATCCAGAGTCAATATGGCACAGCGGTGACTCAGGCCCTGAGTTGAGGCCACGTGGTAATGTCACTAGACCCTGGAGTGATGGACACTGGCAATGCTCCAGCAAGCACAGAGCTATGGCTGGAAGCTCAGGGCCCAAGGAGCATGTTTCCTCCACCATGCAGCACAACAGGTGGCTTCAACAGTTCGCATTTCAGGGGTTCAGTTAAGTTCCAAAGGAGCACAGTGCTGCAGCTGCTTGGTCTGAAGGGCAGGTATTGACAGGTCACTCTTTCCTTAACTGAGCTGCACCATCAGCTCAACCCCAGGTGATACAGATGCTTGGCTCAGCCAGACACTGGGCCCTGCAAGGCAGGATGGGGTGCATAGTGCTGACTTCTCTGGAGTAGCTCAGCAGGGGGACCCCCACTTATGGCCTAGTGCCTGTAAGGACTGCAGGGGTCCTCTGTGGTGAGGACTTCATTTGACCCAGTTGGTGAAGGTGTGAGCACAGCCCTCCTGACTACCATCCCTGTGGGAAGGAGTGTGCCTAAGCTATCTTGACTAGAGTTCTAGGCAGGGATGCTGGGGCCAGGTGAGCCCTTCCTCCTGCTATGTGTTTGCCCTGAATGTTTATGCTCTGGCCCATCATTTAGGTTTTTTTTAATCAAAATATAGTTGTTTACTTGTGGCCTTGACTGTCTTTCAGGGTACACATGGTAGAGACATCTAGTCAGCCACCTTGCTGGTGCCAGTTGTCATTAGTCTTTATTGAATACTGTCATAACGAGGTTTTACGTGTCTATTTGTCTGGTTAAATCATGGGTTCCTTAAGTATAGTCAATCTCTCTTACCTGAGTCAGTCAGGGCTCCACAAATGTTCCTTAAATGAACAGCCACACTCCTAATGAGATGATTAGCTCACTGGACACGAAGAGCCAAGCAGTCCCTTAGCGAGCTCAGATCTCCTCTGCACAGAGCGGGAAGCGGTTTGAGCTGTGATGATTGCTGGGGCCTGGTGCTCCAGTGATTTCTAAAGCTAAGTACTTTCTCTTTGTCCGTTTCTGTGGAATTGACTTTAGCTATTCCTCCATGGAACATCTAGATAGACACAGGGCCAACACAGACTGCTATCTATCAAATACAGATTATAGAATATTATGGAACCCAAAGCACATTTAGTGGCTGATAACTCTGTCTAAGTAATGATGCTACCATGTGTCATTACTCTACAGTAGGGACAGACACATTCTTCTACAAAGTGCGAGGTAAATACTTGTGAGCTTTGCTATAGCACCTATGAACAACTAGACGATAACACTCTGTTTATGAGAACAGGAAGTGAACCCAGTTTGTCCTGCATGGCCCTGGTTTGTTTGCACCTGTTCTAAAGCGGTATGTGTTCTTGAAGAATTACTGGCCAGGGGTGGAGGCATGTGCCTTTAATCCAGATATCAGGAGGCAGAGGTAAGTAGATCTCTGCGAGTTTGAAGACAGCCAGAGGTTCACAGTGAGACTCCAGCTCAAAAAACTTATTCATAATTAAATATGTTCTTTGGCTTGGGGTTATATTTCAATGATTGCCACATGTTCAGGGCCACAGGTTCCATCCCCAGCAGTGGAAAACATTAATGTGTTAATTATTCCCTCTCTTCCTACCCTTTTATCTAATAAAAGGATTATCTTCTTTTGAAAACAAGACTGTTTTTCTTAGTCGTTTTAAAAGATATGCATGGCCAGGACAGGCAGGAGCTGGGATCTGGGTTCATAAAAGATAACTACGTGGAAAAGTGATCCAGACCCTTCTCAGGTGTGTTCAGCTCCTGCCTCATCACCTTCTCTTCCTGCTACTACCCAATCAGTCCTCCAGGGCGCTGGGACTCCATACCGTTGCTCCCTCCAGGTAGCCTGGCACTGGGGCGAAGGCAGCAAGCTTCTCCATGCTTCTCTTCCTGTCACTTCAGTCTTGACCTAGTGGTGACTGTCATCCTGAAAACTCTTCAGAGCCTTCTGAGTCCCCTCTAGAATGCTCAGCCTAGCCTGTAGCTGGCAATGGTTGGTACCTACCCCTTCTTCTTCTGCCTTCTCAGCTGTCTTTGTTCCAAGTCAAGGCATCACCTTGAAGCTGAACAGACCACCGTTTCCTAGCTGTCTTCTTTACTCCCCCGTGATTAGAGACCTGTGCCAGTCTGGCTAGAAGTTCTGACTTTCTTTCCACAAGATTGCAAAGATATTGATTGCCAAGCAACACACACGTCATGGCTTCCTCCAGCCATATGGACTCTTTTTTTTAAAGCCACAGATATTTATCTGCAACTGTATCCCACATGTGGATCATGTGGAGCACAGGACAATGGTGGTGGAATGCTGTATCATGCTATTTGATTTGGGATCTTTCCCTGACACAGAGTCTTATGGAGAGCCGGGAGTGTGTGCCTTTGGCCATGTGCATTGATTAGCAAGACTTCCCACAAGGAAGTTCATAGTTTAGTCATCTGGGGGGACATTTGTAGATTCCATAGTTGCATATTGCTTACTTGATAAAATTTCTTTGTAAATCTCCAAGTCAATATTCCTGGTGTTTTTCATGGTGACTTAAGAACAATGCACAGGGTGGGGGAAATTTTTGAGACCCTGATGCATGTGTTCCCCACTGAGATGTCACAGGGTGAGTGCTTTTGAATGTTTTATGCTTTCTGTCCATAATTTCACTTTTGTTTAAAAGACTTATGTATTTATTATACATACAACACTCCACTCTGCTTCTGTGTATGTCTGCACACCAGAAGAGGGTACCAGATCTCATTACAGATGGCTGTGAACCACCATGTGGTTTCTGGGAATTGGACTCAGAACCTCTGGAAGAATAGTCAGTGCTCTTAAGCTCTGAGCCATCTCTCCAGTCTGATTTCACTGTTTCAAATGATTCCCCAGCCTGTCACTGAAGTGCTTTCTGATAGAACGGAGCACAAAGAGGATGCACGGTGCCTTGTGGAGAAAATAGGGGATTTAGAAAAGCTTCATTCAGGTATGAGTTAATGTGCTTTTGGCTGCAAGTTCAGTGTCAATGCATTGATAGTATGATGTAGCCAGAGAAGGAGGAACGTGCCCACTGTAAGTGAAGCCTCTCCTGAGATGGTGCAGGGCACATCTACAGGTCCTGATGAAGCTATGAAAAGGCAAAAAGGCTGAATCTGTAGACTCCTCAGCTGCTGACCAGTTAAAGAGAACAGTGGGCAGTGCACTGGGAGATATGATCAGACATCTGCTGTCATATCTCTCAGGGCCGGGGAATTATTGAACACTCCTGATAGTATTTTATCATAAAGACATATTATATAAACATCATTATTTGTTTAAAAAACAGATATTAAATAAGGTACTTTTCAATAGAAACTTTGCTTAAAACAAGGTAACCTATTGACAGTTGACCACACTGTCATTCCCATAGAGGTTCCCAGGAATACAAACTGTATTTTCATCTGCCAGCCATGGCTCAGTGTCCTGGAATTCACAGTTCATGGTACTTTATAGTGTGTCACTGCCATGAATTATCAGAGCTGACTGCATATGGTCACAGCTTAGTCCAAATGGAATCCATCTTCCCATTCCTGTGGTTCATTCAGGTACACCATCTCAGCTAAGTGTCTGTTAGGACTGGGCCTCAAGCTCCCTCCTGCGACATCCCTGCATGATATCCTTTGAAGGGGGCTAAATGTGGTCAGATACCCCGACCCCTCCTTTCACAGCTCCTATCCCTGTTCATTTTGCCCTGTTTTATTTATAAATTGTCTGGAGCTGGAACATGGCAGCCCATCATTCCAAAATGAACAACTTAATTGGTCCCAGATATGAAAAGAAACAATTGTGCCACAATCTCTCTTCCTGAAGCCAGACGTAAGTCCTATGGAAAGAAGAAAAAAAAACGTTTTGTGCTGACAGTGTTCCCACACAGTCTGCTGAGCTGGATGGTCCCTCTCTAGGGACTTCTGCAGGGACATGGTCTTGAGGAGGACCCCTCCCATCTGAATAGGAATCACAGCCATAGGAAACCCAGAGATCACCCCAGCCTTCCAGAGGGGGTGCTCCAGGGATGAAATGGCATTTCACCTAGTGAGAGTTCATGCATGGGGAGGATTCAGGGAGCAGGGCAGGATCTCACTGGAGTAAGTACAGAAACGGAAAAACACAAGCCATTCCTTCGGGTCAATTCTTGCCTCTGAAATGCCCTGGGCCTTGTTATCACTAACCAAGATAGTGGTTCCACATAGCAACTGCCAAGTTCCCAGAGGAAACCTTTCTAGAAAGTTCTGCTGTTGCTAAGTGACTATTGGGGCTGTGTCTGCATTTCTCTACTTATCGGGAATACCGATGTCTTTTCCTTCACTGATCCTGGGTACAAATAGCAGAGTTGGGAGGCAATGACTGTAGCATGCCACTATGCTATAAAGGGGATTTTGTATGTATTAGAAACACTTGGGGCTTCAGTGCAAGTTCATAGCATCGTTTTCTATGATAGGGATTGCCAGTGTGCAGAAACTTGCTACAAAGGACTATGTGTGCAGACAGCATGCCAGATCACTGGTCACACAGCCATTTTCTCCTGATCCCCTCTCCTTGTTTCTATTCCCAGGCCTCATTATGTGTGATGTCAGATGCACACAAACAGACACACTAGAACAGCCCATCATGGCCAGGACAGAAGTGCCAAGGGAGGTGTTTGCATGAATCTCATCCTTGGAGTTAGAAGCACTTGCTCAGCTGCCAACTACAAAGAGCCCCATGCTGCAAAGCAATGCTAATTAGTATGCCATTAAAAAAAGAAAAGGAAGAAAACCACCACCCACAACCAAATAGCCACGCGCAAACCTGAAGTCCTGCCCTGACAGCCAGCATGAGGCATGGCCCTCTAATGCAGCCTTAATCCACTTTGTTTGGCAGGGAGAGCAAGCTCACCATGCTCCTGAGAGAGTCTCTGGGGAACGTGAACTGTCGCACTACCATGATTGCACACATCTCGGCCGCAGCCGGCAGCTACGCAGAGACCCTGTCCACCATCCAGATTGCATCAAGGGTTCTGAGGATGAAGAAGAAGAAGACTAAGGTAAGGGACTTTTCCATGGGAGGGAGAATATGTTGGGGATAAGAACAGAATCATGAAAGCCCATCAACATCACCGTTCTCTGAGCACCAGGGACTGTGCAAATGTGGCAGCTGCAGCCAGCGTCTCAGAAGAGAAAAGCCTTCTGACCAATACAGGAGAAAGTTGAGTCTCCTTTTCATGGGTTATCCACCCTGATGCCTGATAGGGACTATTTTAATAGATTGCCACTGCAAGATGAAAACTGTTTGAGGGGTAGGAAGGAACCAGTCTTCTCCGTGGCCCTACATGGGTGAGGGCTGCATTCAGTGAGCTGGCTCCAGAGAGGATGGTTAATGCCCACACATGTGGTTCTGCCACCCCTGAAAGTTCAGGAGCCTTCAGGCTGTGGGTTCTCACATTAATCTGCTGGATTCTGCATTGTGCTGAGTTGATAGATTTCGGTAGTTTCGCTTCCTTTGGCAGAAGCAAAGCCAGGACAGCTTGGAAAAAACATTATGGGCCAACTAGTGATGCCTGGGACTTTCTCCTTCCTTCTCCTTTGTGTATTCTTTTTATGTATATACAAGGCAAGTAAGTCTTCATGGTCAGTGGTCTGAGGCAGGGAATAGCCTTGAGGAAGTTAGGTGGTGCCTGGATAGGTCACCACCTTTCCCAAGCAAGCTAATTCACCAGTGTGCAAATGGGGACACATGCCATGGCATGGAACTGGAAGGTGTCCTGGCACAGCCCAGTGAATACTGGCCCCTCCGCGGGCTGATCTTCAAGAGCCTAGGGCCAGTTAGCAGCTTGCACCTGCCATATGACACAGGATCCCTAGGAGGGAGGGCTGTCTTGAGAGAACTCCCCATTAACGATTCTCTTGCCCACACTGCAGTACACATCGAGTTCCTCGGGGGGAGAAAGCTCCTGTGAGGAGGGCAGAATGCGCAGGCCTACCCAGCTGAGACCCTTCCATGCCCGGGCTTCCGTGGATCCTGAATTCCCTCTCGCCCCGCTGTCCAGTGACCCTGACTACTCCTCCAGCAGCGAGCAGTCCTGCGACACGGTCATCTACATCGGGCCCAACGGCACGGCCCTGTCTGACAAGGAGCTTACTGACAACGAGGGCCCCCCAGATTTTGTGCCCATCGTGCCAGCCCTACAGAAGACTAGGGGTGACAGCCGCCCTGTGGAGGCAACAGAGGCTGCAGCCAACAAGTCGGAAAGGGACTGTCTGAAGTGCAATACCTTTGCTGAGCTGCAAGAAAGACTAGATTGCATTGACGGCAGCGAAGAACCCAACAAGTTTCCCTTCGAAGAGCTGCCCATCCAGTTCAGGCCAGAGCAGGCAGGTAGATGTGTTTCCTTAAGCCAAGCAGCAGAACTAGATACACTCTCTGAGTCTGATAAGGAAGATAACGGGTCAGACAATGGCCAGCTAACCACCAACAGGGAAAGCACGGAGCTTCCAGCCTCCAAGGTGCAGCAGAGACGGTCCCCTGTGCCTACTGTGACACGGAGCGGCAGCCCTAGTCCCGCCTCACCTCGGAGCATCCCGGGTAGCAATAGCCAGCACAGTACCTCCCAGCTCACACAGAGTCCCAGTCTCCAGAGCAGCCGGGAGAGTCTGAACTCATGTGGCTTTGTGGAGGGCAAGCCCAGACCCATGGGCTCCCCACGGCTAGGCGTTGCCAGCCTGTCCAAGACCTCAGAGTACAAACCCCCCAGCTCTCCCTCCCAGAGATGCAAAGTCTACACCCAGAAGGGGGTCCTGCCTTCCTCTGCCCCACCACCTTCCCTGAGCAAAGACTCTGGCATGGCCTCCAGTGAGTCATTGCTTCAGCCTGATGTCCGTACTCCCCCAGTTGGAATGAGTCCCCAGGTTTTGAAGAAATCCATGTCTGCTGGGAGTGAAGGGTTTCCTGGAACCCTGGTTGAAGATGGGCACCAGGAAGGTCCTCCTGCAGACTCCAAGAAGGAGATTCTGAGCACCACGATGGTGACTGTGCAGCAGCCTCTGGAACTGAACGGGGAGGATGAGCTGGTATTTACACTGGTGGAGGAGCTGACCATCAGCGGGGTGCTTGACAGTGGCCGCCCCACCAGCATCATCAGCTTCAACAGTGACTGCTCCGTACAGGCCCTGGCCTCGGGCTCCCGGCCCGTCAGCATCATCAGCAGCATCAGTGAAGACCTGGAATGTTACTCCAGCATGGCCCCCGTCTCTGAGGTGAGCATCACACAGTTCCTGCCTCTCCCTAAGCTGGGCCTGGATGAGAAGACGCGGGAAGCAGGCAGCCGGCGTTCTTCCATCAGTTCCTGGCTAAGTGAGATGAGCACAGGCAGTGATGGGGAGCAGTCATGCCACAGCTTCATAGCACAGACATGCTTCGGGCATGGGGAAGCCATGGCAGAACCCCCGGCCGCGGAGTTCGTCAACACCATCCAGAACACTGCTGTGGTATGCAGAGAGAAGCCCGAGGTGGGCCCTGACAATCTACTCATCTTGTCTGAGACGGGGGAAGAATCTGTCAAAAAAGCCACTCCCATCAAAGGCTGCAAAATCTCCACTCTGGGCAAGGCCATGGTCACCATCTCCAACACGGCCAACCTGAGTAGCTGTGAAGGCTACATCCCCATGAAGACCAACATCACGGTCTACCCCTGCATTGCCATGAGCCCCCGAAATGTGCAAGAGTCTGAGTCCTCCACTGCCACCCCAAAGGAAGCCCCCCAAACAGCTCAGTGCCAGGAAAGCAAGGAAGTCAATGCAAGGAGAGAGATGAAGTTTGAGGATCCCTGGCTAAAAAGAGAAGAAGAGGTGAAAAAGGAGAGCGCTTACCCGTGTGAGGAAGGGGTAAGGGGCGAGGCCATCACAAGCTCCCTGACGACTGAAGGTAAGTCAGAACAGGAGCCAAATGGCAGGCCCAGCTCCGGTGACAGGCTCAGCAGCAGCAGCGGGGAGGCATCTACCTTGCAGGTGACTGACAACATCAGGAGAGTTGTAGATGGCTGTGAGATGGCCCTGCCTGGCCTGGGGACCCAAAGTCCCATACATTCCAACAAAAATCTCAAGTCAAGCAGCCTCCCAAGGGCATTTCAGAAAGCTGACAGGCATGAGGCGTTGGACAGCTTCTACCATTGCCTGGCGGACAGCAATGGCTTCAGTGGGGCTCTGGGTATCCAGTCCTCGAAGACAACACCGGAGAGGAAGGTAGCATCACCCAAGCATTGTGTCTTGGCACGGCCCAAAGGGACACCGCCTCTGCCTCCTGTCCGCAAATCTAGCTTGGATCAGAAGAACAGGGCCAGCCCTCAACACAGTGGCAACAGCAGCAGCAGCACCAGCAGCCCACTGAACCAGCCGGCTACCTTCTTGGCTTGCTTTCCTGAGGAGTCCAACAGCAAGACCAAGGATGCCAGTAGCAGCAGTAAGCTCTTCAGCGCCAAGCTGGAGCAGCTGGCCAGCAGAACCAACTCTCTTGGCAGGACAACAGTCAGCCACTATGAATGCTTGTCCCTGGAAAGGGCGGAAAGTCTGTCATCCGTCAGCTCCCGCATGCATGCCGGCAAAGATAGCACCATGCCTCGCACTGGCAGGAGCCTGGGTCGCAGCACAGGGGCCTCACCACCCAGCTGTGGCATCACCCAGTCTGCAGGGGCCTCTCCCAAGGCCAGCCAGTCTAAGATCTCGGCAGTGAGCAAGCTCCTGCTAGCCAGTCCCAAATCTCGCAGCCTGTCCACCTCAACCACCAAAACCCTCAGCTTCTCTACCAAGTCCCTGCCACAGTCTGTGGGCCAGAGCTCCAACCTGCCACCCAGCGGAAAGCACATGTCCTGGTCCACGCAATCGCTCAGCAGAAGCCGGGGCTCTGGGCTGGCTTCCAAACTGCCTCTGAGAGCCGTCAATGGGCGCATTTCTGAGCTGCTGCAGGGCAGTGCGGGCCCGAGGGGCGCACAGCTGCGGGCAGAGGCAGAGGAGCGCAGTGGCGTTCCCACAGAGGACAAGCCTGCAGCCGCCCACCTTCTGCCCTCACCCTACAGCAAGATCACCCCTCCCCGGAAGCCTCACCGCTGCAGCAGCGGGCATGGCAGTGACAACAGCAGCGTCCTGAGCGGGGAGCTGCCGCCTGCCATGGGGAAGACGGCCTTGTTCTACCACAGTGGCGGCAGCAGTGGCTATGAGAGTATGATGCGGGACAGCGAGGCCACCGGCAGCGCATCCTCGGCCCAGGACTCCATGAGTGAAAACAGCAGCTCCGTCGGAGGGAGGTGCAGGAGCCTCAAGACCCCAAAGAAGCGGTCCAATTCAGGTAGGTACCAGGCATGGGCTAGGAGGACAGAGGCATCAGGCTTCCGGGATGGAAGCAAGGTTCATCTCCCTTGCTCTTGACCAGCCGTGGGAGTGTGTTCAGGTACTGGAACTGGAGTCTTGGGCTCCCTTTCCTCAGTGTCCTGCCGCCTGGAACCTTGACTGAGGACACAATTCCCGGAGACTTTCCTGAAGGCCTGGGTATTGGGGGATACTAGCTGTGGGGGTGTCAGGAGGGAGCTCATTCTTGCTTGTTCTGTTTTCCGTCACTTCTGCCTTCACGTGAGCGTGTTTCTACTCAAAGGCTGAGACTACTGTGGTCTAGAACCTTCTGAGGGGCCAAAGCCCCTGCCCTTCTGACTACAGAAGCCCATATGTTAGGCTGGTGGCCTCCAAGACCCTACAGATCCCCCTTATGGAGCACGTCATTTCTTCAAAAGTGGGGTGAGAAAGGGCTATTCTCCACTCACACCCAAAACACACTCGTGGCAGTTGTAGACACAAAACAGCCACAGGTCTCCTGCAGTGCCCCTCCCAGTGCTAGGCAGTAGGTGCCCACGCTGACCTGCCCACCTGCTTGTAGTCCAGAGTATGCCATCAGAAGGTACCTCACATCTGAGCTACTGATGGGTTCCTTGGAGCTTGGGGTGGACATGTGACAGGAAGTTATGTTGGGCAAAAAGAAGATCAAGGTCAGAGCTGGTGGCCCAGCTGCCATGGAGTTCATGAACTCAGAGGACAGTCAGGAGGGAAATTCAGAGACAAAGGCAAAGGTAACAGAATAATTTGGATACCATCAGAATTTTTCCTGAAACCATCCGTTCCTCACTGGATGCTAAAGAAAGTGTCCCTATCTCCTTAGTGCAGGAGCTTCTGATTTTTTTTCTTAACTAAATAAAATCATTTGTCCTGTGTATTCTCCTGAACCTCTGCTGAGTGAGGACAGTGGAGTATAATGTCCTCGTGGCCTGTCTAGCCTGTTCACTGTCCTGTATGCCCTGCCAGGCTCTGCAATAGAGAGCTTTCTTGATCCTTTGCCCTGTGTGTCAGTGCCACCAGCCTGGCCAGGATTAAGAGATGGGATGACATGCAGAAATGGAGCCTTCTCTCCATGGTAGTTGCTGCAGGAACAGCCCGTGGGCTTCCACTACCTGCCATGGGATTGGTTTTGCCTGTTTCCTGCCAGCTGTAACCCCCAAGCTCGGCAAGGGACCAGTCCACATAAGGGCTGAGATCAATGCCCACCATAAACCATTTGTCTTCCTGGGATAAAAGAATTCCATCTCAAGGGACAATGTAAGCTTATGGTTTCCCATTACCATATGCCATGATCTAGAGAGGCCCATCCATCTGTCCAGCCATTGCACATCATGGCACGAGGCAGCAGTGAGGGCCCTCCATTCCGGGCAGGCTCAGGCGCTGTCGTGGCTGCTGCCGCTCTGGCATCTGCATTTCCTGGCTGTGTGTTTCTGAGTCTGCTGTGCTCACACTGAGCTCTTATTCCATCTCTGTCTCTGGCTTTGCAGATGACCCCCATGTAAGATGGGGTGACAAGTGACAAGTGCTTGGCGCAACAAGGCAGCCACTGTGGCCTATCCCCGGGGTCAGGAGCCGTGAAATGTGCTGGCATTAGTGACTGAAAATAGCAAGATATTTAAGAACACCAGTCTTCATGGGAAATAAACATGCTAGCCTTCCTAGTACTTGATTGACAGGCATTGTTATTACTGCTTGCTCAGTGTTGGTCTTCAAAGCCTGGAGAACAGTGCAAGGCTTGCTTCAAGGTTCACCTGTGTTTTCCTGGTGGACTATGTTTCAGTTTTCTAATTTAGTGCGTTGCTACCCAGTTACTTTATTCTTCCACTGCCTTAAACTTTCTAGTCAAGGCTTCTTAATACATTGGTTTGGCTGTGACGCTGGACTGAAGCAGGGAAGTGAACAAACAAAAGGAAGCAAAGTATACATAACTGCTCAGAGCGAGGCAGTGGACTCTGCACCTGTCCTTGCCCAGGGCCAACTCCCTTCGTAGCCACTGCCCTCCAGAAGGCACTCCTCTTAGAAGGCTATTGAAGGAAAATGGTGTGACATAAAAATGCCAGGGAAGGGGCTGGAGAAGGGATTTAATATGGGGTATCCCAAGCATTAGACCTCTGTGCTCAGCCCACCATAGATCGAGGGCTCGGTGATGGATACAGCTGGGAAGATGGGCTCATTTCAGGTTAGGTGACCTTGTCTGGCTTATTTATGATTATTATTAAGAGAGATGCTGACTGTCAGACGCGATCAACATAAATCAGAAACAACTTCTTTAAGAGAAGCCATAAGACTCCTCAAAGGGTCCTTCTAACTAGATGGCCAGTGCTCAGTCACGGGAGATGTCTGGGATTTAGAATTGCAAAGAAGGCAGTTATCTTTTCTCTGGGATCGCCTTTGCATTCGGAGAATTGCGGTGATTTAGTTGTTTTCTTACTGAGAAAAAATTAGAATTGTGTTGCTGGGAAATAGCCACGAGTTCTCTGAATCCCGTGTGATGTATATGGAGCAGTAGAGTTCATCCAACATTGCCGTGTCCCCCCCATTCAAGCCGCTTCCTAGAGACCCACGCTGGCGAACAGCACGTGAGGTTGGGCTTGCAGCACGGTGTATGGAAAAGATTAAACTTGGGGCCATAAGCTATGTGACTTTTATTTTGCCTTTCTGGGCCTCAATTTTCTTCTGTACAAGAAAAATAGTGGGTTTGATAAGTAATGCTGGGCATATTATTAGAAAACTAACAACAATAGTCTGACATTCTTTCCATAGAAAAACCGTATGTTAGTGAACTTCAATTTTAGTTATTGCATTACAAAGGTTTTTTTTGTTACTACAAACCATGTCTGAGATAATCATCTTAAAAAGGAGAGAGGCTTATTTCATGTTCTGGGTTCAGTCATGATCTGTTGACCTTGGTTTGGGGCTAGTGGGGAGGCAGCACCTCCCAGCAGGAGTAGAAGCAATGCTGGCTGGGAGTGAAAAGGGAGAAAGAAGCTGCATTCCCACAATTCCATTCAAAGTCATGTCCCCAGCTACCCAAGACCTCCTACTCTGCCCCACCTTCCAAATGTTCTACCTCTTCCTAACAGTGTCCCTCTGTAGACCACACCTGCAAAATGCTGGCCTCTGGGACACCTGGCATCTGCCCTGCAGCAGTTGCCGGACATTGATCAGGCATTCATACTCCCAGACAGAGCTGGTGATGTGGGAGGACGGGCAGCCTCGTGGGATGTCAGACAGCTCTGAGAGGTGTGAAATATTCAGAGAGAGGGGTAATAGAATAAAAGGGAGCAGTGAACAGAGACATACTGCCACGTTCTGGGCGCACCCTGCAGACCAGCAGTGCAGGAAGCTCTCTGCCATAGGTAAGATCCTGCAAATCAAAGCAAGTGAAGATGGCTGTGAGGGAAGGGCCTGTCCTTACACAGAGTGGATGACTTTGGAAGCTGAGAAAATAAATCATGGGAGCCCAGGTTTGGAGCAGCAAGTGTATGGCCCAGTTGCTGCAACCTGGTGGGGTGCATTCAAGGGGCACATTCTCAATGAGCATAGTGAGAGCCTAGAAAAGGTACAGCCAGGTGGCATTACCCCTTGAGCACGTGGGAACTGTAATAAGAGTACACAGATACATTCTGTAGAGCTCTGTAGAACTGTACTAAAAGCACACGATAGAGCATAATCAGCAACGGAAAGTCATTATAAACTCTTAAGAGGAACTTGTGTGAGTAGATTTTCATTGATCCTTCACAGTTCCTAGCCAGCTCTCTGTAGAAGGCAACACACCACTGTGTAGCCTCAAGCTCTGAATTAGAGTGAAGATAACCTGGCCCAGTGGGGAACAATGTCTGGCCAGCCAGTTAGGCATTTCTTAAACCAAACCTGACCCATTCATGATACAAACTTAGGAAGACAGTTATCAACCCAAGTGTTGTGTTTATGTACTGAATGTCTACGTGTCTTGACCATGTGCTGGCTGATGAAGGGGCAGTATGCTTTAGGACTTCTACTTAGCTGGTGGTTTCTACTTCTCGTAGCTTGGTGTTTCTGACACTACCCCAGATCCCACCAGCAACCTGGAAGAAGTAGTAAGGGAAGAAATTGAGTTCAGCAAAAGCTAGAAATACCATCTTCTGAGGTGGAGATTGTAAACCATGAGGAAAATCCCAAAAATCTTATGTATGTGTGGACAAGTTCAGACCCTGTGCCAAGGCATCTCCCATGATGGCATGGCAATCAATGTCTCACTTGTAGTGCCCCTGTGAGTGATGGAGAGCATGGCCTCTGCCACTGATGCTCCAGGAGCTGGCTTCACAGGAATATGTGAGTTCAATAATGGAGGTTTCAGCATCTGGGATCATTTGTTACACAGCAGTAGCTAACTAATACATCATCCCAGTCCATGACTTTGCTCAGTTCTGCCTCTATTCCTCTGCAACCAGAGTCATCTTGATGATGCCCAAGGCTGTCTAAGGGCACCTAGCTCGGATACTGATAGACACC
Source organism: Ellobius talpinus (assembly GCA_001685095.1). Classification (NCBI taxonomy): domain Eukaryota; kingdom Metazoa; phylum Chordata; class Mammalia; order Rodentia; family Cricetidae; genus Ellobius; species Ellobius talpinus. The sequence goes on along the minus strand of LOJH01000149.1, from coordinate 24,697 downwards.
CTCTCCCACATTCTACCACTGACCTCGCTTTTAAAGGGATATTCCCTGTTTTATCAGGGCAGGTGAAGAAAGGGGCTTCACCTTGCTATGGTCTGACTATGCAAGTTATTTATATGTACTTACTTCCTCCTGCCTTTCTGGTGCTCAACCATGCTCAACTGCAGGGTTCCCAGATCACAGAGGCTGAAGCTCAGACACAGGGTGATGGACAGCTTGCTGGGAGTCAGCTAGTTTGATTAGGCTTAAAAAAATCATTTCATCTATTCCTATATAAAGGTGTTGGACCCTAACAGACAGACATTTGCTTTGCCCCTGGGGTTGATGTTTCTTGGTCTCAAAGATCATGGCCTGCACTGCATTGAAGGATGGGGGCGGGTAGAGGTGTGTGTGTGTGTGTGTGTGTGCATGTGCGTGCACGTGTGCGTGTGTGCATGTGTGTGAGTGTGTGTGTGAGTGTGTATGTGTGTGTGAGAGAGAGACAGAGACAGACAGAGAAACAGACAGAGCGCAGGAACCTGGAGGGGAGGATAGAAAGGAATTCTCATGGAGAGCATAACACAAGTACATGTGTGTATGATCACACGAGGTAAAGATGAGGGCTGTGCAAAATAAAGAGTTCTTAGTGTGCAGAGTGTGTTTTGTAGAAAGTGTTCACTATGTTCACTCTGTGTCAAGTGTCCCTCTGCGTGTCCCAAGAGGGACGTGAAGGGCATCCACACCACCAGCTCCTTAGCACAGGGACAGTCGGTGAGGAGGCAGCCCTGTACCTTGGCTTCCTCCATCTATGTTAAAGAGTTCTGACCCCTTCTCTCTGATGTCAGAGGCTGTAACTTATACCTTCCTTGGTAGTCCTTGAACCTCTCAACATTGCAGACAATTTCTTGGACTGCAGAGATGGCTTAGTAGTTAAAAGCTTGTGGTGCTTTTGTAGAAGACCTGGGTTCAGTTCCATAGCTTAGCTGTTGCAAATAGTGTTCCAAAAGTATGAGCAAGGGTGTCTCTTTCATAGGCATATTTCACTCCCTATGGATACATCCTTAGAAGTGGAATGGTTAGATCACATTGTAGATTCATTGCTAGCTTTTTAGGCTAGTCCTTACTGTTCTCCACAATGGCAGTACTAGTTTACATTCCTACAAATCATTTGTGAGAGTCCCTTCTAAGTTACATCCTCACTACGTTTTCCTAATAACAGTCTAAAAACTTTAACCTAATAAAATTTAAATCATTTGTTTCTGGGCGGTGGTAGTGGCGCATGCCTTTAATCCCAGCACTTGGAAGGCAGAGGCAGGCAGATCTCTG